>JAPYZS010000714.1:24756-88771 GCA_030522925.1 Trissolcus japonicus
TGTAAAATTCAGGATCTCCTGATGATTTACGAAGAAAAATAACACTATAAAGATCAAAACTTTTGAAAGTTATAGATATTTTAAAAAAGTGACTTTTTTTCAGTATTTTGCCTATAACATTGAATAGATTCATGAAAAATGATGAATTTTATTTTTAAATTGAAGTTTAGATCATCAGCTTTTCGAATTTTATGCTGGTAATTTTTTTTGTCTTACAAATGAAAAAATAGGCATTTTTAGGTGGATCGATAATTGTTTTGCGGAGTGTATATCCTACCCCCATAATTTGTGAGTTAACTTCACAAACAGTTGATTGAAGTCACCTAATAGGTTAAAACAAATGATACAATATGATCTAAAAAAAAGATCCAATTATACTTTTTAAATCTTGATGTTGAAAATGAATATTGAATCTAATTAATTATAATTTCTGTTATAATTTTTCATCGACTATATTTTATTGTAAAAAAAGTGAAACAAAAAAACTGTAAAATAATTATTGTTCAGAGTAATTTTCAACTTTTGTTTAATGATATTGAATTTTCAAATTTATAAACATTTATCTTTTATATTACGCGCATAAAAATAATTTAACTTTAAATAATTAAAATAAAATGCTTTTTGTAGTTCGATTTAAAAATTTGCAATTAGATCGAATAAAAATAGTTTGATTTAACATAAAATCATTCAACCCCATGATAGAGTTGAAAACACAGCTGCTTTTTTTTCAGTGTTGGATGAAAAAAAAAAGGAGACAAACAAAACAAAAATAAAAAAAAGTTAAAAATAAAAACAGGAAGGAAGGATGATGCATAGCTGGGATGTTTGATAAAACGTCTGATAAACCAAAAGTTGTGGGATAGTTTTGGAACGATACATTTATTGTATCAAGATTTGACAGGGATTCGAGATGAATAACTGTACAAAGCATTCACACGACGCGATCCCTTTTCTAAAGTTTAAATCAGAAAGGGTTGTCATGGATCACATTACTTATTTATGAACTCATCAATTTGTTAGCATCATTGTATTTAGTAGGAGCGCTTGGCCCCGAGCTGTTCCTCATAAAGACCTTAGGTTTCGCACCGGATGTGGGAGTTTATCTAAATTGAAGGAGCTTTATGCTTGAAATCGATTCGCCGATAAGATCAAAACTCAACTTCTATAGGCACATCTTCAGGGTCCATTTTTTCCTTTTCAATGAAAATGTTTCGCCGCGTTCTACAACTGTTCTAATTATTCAAACTGTCGTAAATAAACCGAGTTAAAAATGTTGTTTATTATTAGAACAAAAGAAGGAAAAGAGGTTTGAAAGATCTCATTGTGAAAATGATTGTTGAAGCTGGGCATGTATCTTGGGAGCGATGGTTATCTGCACGTTTGCTATTTTAAGGCGCTTTTCGTTTTACAAGGGGTTTCAAATTAGCAAACGTGTGGCATTGTTAAGAGGCGAAACGCGAGAGTACATTTTAAGGGCCGCCTTTTTGGAGCGACTCGAAGACCATCGAGGCTGTTTAATGCGTGCTCACACGCATTGCCGACAATTTATTCACGATCAGAGTTTGAGATTGAAGAGGGCTCTTCAATGTCGCGAAATAAAAGTAATGCCTTGCACAATGGCACGAACCAAACCCTCGCCATTGCCATTCTGATAAGTGCGCGCGGACTGTTTGTTGCCACTTTACTCTCAGTTCGGCAGTCACGACCGCATTTAATAGACAGACAGACCACGAACTGCATTGCTAAACGTAGGGTTCGCTCGAATAAATAGCACTTCGTCATGACGCGTTGACACACCACGAGGTTCTTATTGTTACGCGACATGGGAAATGAACATCCGAAAACGCTGACTGTTTCATCAACTCCCAGATAATGAGACCTAGATGCCTTCGCGAATTGCATCCAATGACCTTCTTCTAATATCTGACGTTTAACTTCCTTTTTTTTTTGAGTTGTGTTGTTTGTTCAAAGAATCAAAGTCAAATTTAGAGCATATATCTAAACCTCTGGGATGAAACGCTGGCCCATCATCGCCAGCCAACGTTGGCCCAAGTCTTTTTGCCAGAGTTAAACCAATGCTATTCAAGTTATTTAAAAAATTGAATTATTTCATTTATATCGACAATTTTTTCACGTGATTATTTTTAGATAATTATTTTTATGATTTATAAAGTCAGTTTTAGAAATTTTAAATGCCCGACAAATTTAAGGTTATTGCTGGTTCTGAGGTGGGATTCGAACGCTCGTCCTTCGGATCTGTAGTCTGCCACTCAATCCACTGCTGCATCGGCTGTCTTTGCACATGTCGTGTAAATATGCTACTCACTTATCCAGAAGATTTGATTGTTCCAACATTGGCCCAACGTTGGCAACCGACGTTCCAAGCCAATGTTGGATAAACATTGGATGCCACCATTGTATAAATGATGTATGCCAAAGTTAAATATTGGTACAACGTTGGCTGTCCAACATTGGCTGCCAACATTGTACCAACGTAGAATCGGTTGTCCATTTTGGCTTATCGCTGGCAATTGCTACATGGGTAGATTCGGATTTGTTTTATAATTTTTTTGGAATATTGGAGGTTTGAGTTTTTGACAGAGGTGAAGGAGTAAAGGAAGGAGAAGGAAGTATTGTAACTCGTGTGTGTATTAAAATAAAGAAAGATTGATTAAAAGTGAGGTATTGGTAATTGTATTGAAACTAATTCAATTTGAACGACACAGGTCGGTGATCGAAAATTACATTACAGTGAAAAATTCATTTTGCTAATTTTCAAACACGAATTCAATTCAAATACAATTGTATTTTTTAACTTGAACTTCGTGGATTATGTATCAATTAAATTTATATCTTTATTTTACCAAATCAACATTTTACTATAACCTTTTTTCTGTTCTTTTTTAGCTATTATCTGTTTCGTAACGATTCACACAGATTCATTGAGGTAAGCCCACGTGAAATTTAATTTCACATTTGAACAAGAATGTTAAGGTGTGTTTTGATATATATTTTTGTGAAAGTTATATTCATAGGAAAAGGTTATCACAAAAATAGGCGCTTATCACCAAGAGCCGTCCATAAATTTAGATATTAGAGAAGAATTAGCCTACGAGTTTGCACCCTCTCGGTTGGTCATAACGCACTTCTTGATCTCGCCCAATATGAAATCTGCGTGAGAATCTAAGAGCAAACGTTGCATGAATGACGGGCGTGTTTGTTTTATGTCAGCGGATCAAATGGGATTTGCAGCTCTCCCAGCCAGCACCGTTGCCAATATTACTAAAGATCCTGTTCCACGGTGTTCCCATGACACGTGGCCACGATAACAGGATTAACATATTTACTGAAATATTTGCTCTTTGCAATTGCGTGCGCTGGATGCATTCTTCAAGCCAACTTTTTTTTATCCCTCTGACGTTGCGCCAACACGTAGAGGCAGATCTGGTTCAACGTACACTCAATTTTAATGATTTAATATGATCCTGATATCGTTTGCTTTTGGACTTATTTAAATTACACATTCAAACAAATGATGTCGAAATTAAGATAACGTCCCATACAGCAGAATGCCTAATGAATAAGAGTAATTTATTACCGAAAGACAGCGACTGAGGGCTGTAAAATGTTCAACGTCTTTGGCCCTTCGTTTCTTTTTTACTTTACTGCTTTTAATTAGATCACAAAAATGCAACGTAACGGACAACAAATTAGCTCCCAGCGGTCATCGTTGCTTTGCGCTCACGAAGGGCAGGTGATGCAAGCGCATTGCGAATACTAATTGACCCAACCAATTCGGTGACTGGCCCAAAATACAATTTGGTTCAATAAACGTGAGTCCAACCTAGAAACACTTAGGCTCTTGCAAATCGTCCATCTTGAACTATAAATCTTAACCAATTTCATTTTGGTGTCATTAATATTTTCAACGTGAAATGATTATTTATTTGGCGACGAAAAACGTGCTACTTATTGATGGTTATGGGTAATACGATTGGCATGATAAACGTCTAATTACTTTCCTTTTGTGGTTGCATATTTGCATGAGATTATGATTGTCGTCGCGTGCACGAGTTTGTAAGAAATGATACACAGGAAACAGATGCGTCAAAAACGAGGAAGAATTTTACGCCGGGTCGATGATTATGAAGAGATTACAATTTTTCGGACTGATGATCCGTTTGTCTCACGTCGCAGGCCCACCTTACCGCATTTATGATAATTTTCGATCGGACAGATATGTTTCCCTGGTCGTAAAAAAACGGAAAACATTGTCGCTGGCGAGTTACTTATTTCAAAAGCTTGTCATTAACACATGATATTTATGACACTAATAACGGCTATCTGATGCAAGATTGTTATTTTTTTTTTTCAATTTTCGATCAATTATTATCTTGACATTGTTCGGAAAATTGTACTAATAATTTATGAAAATTCTCCACGATGATCAAAAAGAAGGTCCTCCACTGCCTCGCGATACCTTGCTTTCGCAAATCTACGGTCCATCATTTCTTTAACCAACCTTTGAGCGTCGGTCAGCATCCTCTGAGTCCAGGTTGTTTCCTTCTCACTAGATCCTTCCTTGGTCTCGAGCTACAATCATTATCCCTGGTTAAAGGAACATAGTCTTTTAGGAACAAAAATATAGGGCCCAAAAGTCTATGAAAAATGCAACTGGAAAATTCGAATTTGCTCTATAATTTTATATGAAATTTAATTTTTTGATTACTGTCCTCGTTCAATCCTTGAATTTCTGTGAAAAAATTGTTAGTTGGATAAAAGAAGTTAAAAGCAAACAAACAAACAAACGAAAAAAAGCCTAAACAAGTAAACAGAAAATTAATAAACAAATTATTAACGAACAGTAAATAAATAAACAGATGAATGAGCGAATAGAAAATAAATAAACAAACGGAAATCAAACAATCAAAATGAATAAACAAACAGAAAATAAACAACAACATAAGCAAACAAAAAGTAAACAAACAAAAAAATTAAATACAGAAGCAAATATAAAATAAACGTACACACAAATAAGCTAACAAAAAATAAACAAACAAATGAGTAAACAAACAGAATATAAAGTAACAAATGAATGAGAACAATAAAGTTATTAATTTGTTATTTATTATTTAAATTGTTTTTTGTTCATTCATTTGTGTATCTGTTGTTAATTTATTTTCTTTTTTTTGTTTATTGTATTGTTTATTTTCTGTTCGTGTATGTATCCGTTTGTTTATCTTATGTTTGTTTATTTATTTGTTTAATTTCCGTTTGTTTATTTTCTTTTTTTTTTTATTCATTCTGTTTTCTTATTTCATTTTTTCATTGTTAATTTTATGTTTCTTTATTTATCCGTTTTTTTCATTTATTTATTTGTCCGTTTTTCTACTTCTTCTATCTAGTTTACATTTTTCTTACTGAAATTTGAAGTTCCAATGAGAACCGGAATCAAAGAATGAAATTTCGCATAAAATTATAGAGCAAATTCGTACTTTCCGGTTGCATTTTTCATAGACTTTTAGTCTCTACATTTTTTTTTTTCCTAAAAGTCTATGTTCCTTTAACCAGGGTAGTGAGGATCTTGTTTAGGTTAAGTTGCACAAATATTCGCCATGATGATCAGTGTGTTTGCAGATCAGTTACTTGCATGTAAATTTGCCATGATAATTGGTGTGAGTTTCAGGATTATATTTCATGTAAATCTGCCATAATGATCGGTGTGAATCTTTATATAGATTTCTAGGTTAAGTTTTACTAGAGATTGATCGGAAAAGCGTTATGAATACGCTGATTGTTTCCGTCGGTTCCGAATCAAAATAATTAAGGCACTTTCACACGTGTTGAGATTTGATAAGCATATGTGTAAGTATTCATAGCAGAGAGGAAAAGTCAAAGCGAGCACCGAAGGGCGGTTGACTTAGGGTTTGGTGGGATGCTGGTTATTTAATCTTTAATCCCGATACTTGAGGGTGACTTTGTCACTGATACTCTACTTCCCTTGACAGCTTACAAATCCCGTCACCCTCGATCGTACGGGGGCCGTTATTATAATTTCGCCTATCGGCTCAAATTTATTTCCACTTTTGTCCTCCCCAATCTCAGTCACGTTCAAACTACCGTCAATCCCAAAGTTATCTCGACGGAAAACAAAATTGCTAAATTCCGCGAAAAAAAACAATTCCTAACCTCCAAAAAGGAGATGCAACACCGTTCGAAAACCAATCAAAAATTAAAAGTTCATTTTAATCGCGATTAATGTGCAATTGAATTCTAACCTCTCTCGATCGTTTATTTTCCCGCTTTCTTTGGCGTGCAAAAATTAATAGACAGTTAAACACACGAGCCAAGGCAGAAGTGCGATAGCTCGGGGGCTAGAAGTGTTCCTAAATAACAGCATAGGTCGCATCGCTAGGATGTTATTATCACGTGAGTTGTGATACAAGAATGACACAGCTCGAAGATTTATGTCCCTGCTCTCTCTGTGATTAGGACTCGCCTTGTGCGGAACATTTGCATACCGTGCAAAATGTTCGACGCGTAAACTATATTTTTGTCGTGCGGCCTGATAATGCGCCATTGTTGCAACCAGTCCTGACACTATCTGCTAATTAGCTTGGTGTCAACTTTTGCAGATATAACTTTTTCGTTGCATTCTTGTCCAGCGGAATGACAAGTTCAATTTGGGATGTCCAAGCGGCGCAATAAAAGACGAACATATTGCCTAGCACCGGTCACGAGGGAGGCGCCTCGGGGCGCAGGACCCCCCATGGGAACATTTCACACCGGTAACCACTGCTCGACCCTCCAGTCTACCCTACAACTTTAACTATAACAAGTCGATTTAGTTAAGGATGGTTTACCCAGCGATAAATCACGCACGAATTCATGTACTCGTAAATCGTTAATCCATTGACTTTATTTCTGCTAAAATCTTCTCTTTAGGAAAAATATTACGTTCCAACCTCTGCGAATTCAGTACCATAACCTCAAATACAACATTTTTATAGGAATTAAAAAAAATTTTTAAATTAAGTTAAAAGTTTGATATTTTTAATCACCAGAGGGCATGTGATGACTAATATATGATTGTAATAAATTTCCTAGGAGGCTAATTATCGAGCACGAATTTATGTATCAGAAACATATGTACAAAATCGGATCGCTCAGGTGTGTACAAGCAAAAACTCTTGCGTAATACTTGTGTTCGTGACCTCGGGGCTGTTTTGCGAAGCGTGGCCGGTGTTTTTATTAATTAAAGGTTAGAAGTAAATTCGTTCTGGATAAAAGGAGTTGTGCTCTCTGCCGTGAACTGTATTAATCTTTTGCCTCTCTTTATTTTATGCAAACTTTTTGTTCCTCTTGCAGAGTGCAGAGCGTCTTTGACTCCTCTGACCGGCGGTTTCGAGATGAAGATACCAGCAGAAGGCGGGTTAAGGCGTAATAAATAAATCGTTTTAGTAAATCGCAAGGTGATAGGTAACATGCTCATGCTCCCTGAACAAGATCCAGGTGTACAATAACTTACTCTTCACACCTTCCATAGATAAATATTGGATGAATTATAACAATGGCTCAAGGTATTTAGATGCTGTAAACAAATTTAATGCATGCTGCACGGATAACAATATGTTTACTCAAAAATATATCCTAAAAACTTATTTTCATCCGTGCAAAAGTTTACATTAAATTTCATCTGTCTTATTTTATTACATTTCTAGTTCTATTCTTATTTCTTAAAGGACAAAGAGATGAATCGGAATCCTTGCAATTTCTTTCATCATAGTAAGTATAGTATTTTATTGCTTCAAAATTATTGCATTTATTACAAAGTTTATCGAAAATCACAGAGATAAATAAATCAAACTTGTTCAACTTTTCAGATCTACATTTTTTTATGACTGTTTGAAGTATGTTTTTAATGGTGTCTAGGTTGTGATAACGGAGAGAATCTTCAAGTGGCGTCGTCTTAAATAATTTGCTCGCACTATAATTAAGAGTAGAGTTTCCTTATCCGATTGTTGATTAGCTGAGTGACGTGAATTCATGATAGGCTGCATTTTGACGCCCTTCTAAATGATTCCATAGAGATCGGCACGTGTCTTTCGCACCCCTGACCCAACGCTGGGAGTTGACCCCAAGCTAACCTGGATTATTGTGCGCGTGAATTATCGCCAAGTCAGTGACGACGAAGAAGTCGATTCTGTAACGCAGTCACAAGTTGAATATTTGTTTAGGCTCGGTCGACTGTGGCCCGTGCCATTTGTTTGGTTTTCTTAACCTTATGAAAACTTTGATACACCTTTGTCAACAGTTGATTACCGATCACTTTTTTTTTGATGTTTCAATTGTGTTTAAGTCCTTACGAGGGTTTTGATTGTTTTTCATTCAGCAGTCGTGTAACTATCTAACAATGCCATTCAAAGCATTCAAAATAATAGCAAAATATTGACAATGTTTTGAGACAAGAACAACAGATGAGAATGATTTTTGAAAATTACTCAGACTTTATTCTTCGGAAAAACTATTTAAAAAACTTTAATATAAATTCTTGTGTTTCAGCCAGGAGATCATAACGTTTTACCAAGATTCCTCTTTGGTAAATGAGATGCAGAAAATCGACGTACGGTCTTTGTGATTCAAGTACGAATTCAGAAATGTGTACTTACAACAAAACAAGGGAATCTGAAAATTGGAATCATGGAAAAATTAAGCAAAAAAATATCATTTGTAGAAGTCTCTTTTAAAATACGTTTTAAATGTTAGTACGATCTAATGAACCATAACTGATTTAATGAGCCATTCGTGATTATTTCTCCCACGGACAAAAATAAATTTCACGTATATTTTTATATTTAAAGTAAGTATATTGTGAATTTTTAATTTAAAAAACTTAGAAATTATCAACAAAAGTTTTGATCAAAGAAGAAAAGAAACATATTTTTGAAACTTAATCTTTTTTTTTTCAATTTTTTCATCATAAAAACTACTTACAAAATCCAAACTTATGAATTTTGATTTGTGTGAGTGTGCGGACACACAAAATGATAATGCAAAATCCTTACGAAGTTTTTCTTTGTAAACTGTGTATATTGACTTAATTCAGATATTTTTGATTTAATGTCATTTTTCTCTTTTCCCACAAACCGTGATCTTCTTAGCGTAATTTCATGACTTAACGTTTGGCACACGACTATACTCTCCGCCGTTGAGAGGCCTGCGTTCCCATATCACGAATGCAAAGCTTGATGTATCGATGCTTTATGACAGCTTGGACTATGTATACATACCGCCCACCAATGAAAAGGCACACTAATGTTCGTTGTACAATGGCCCAAGCTACCCCAATAGGCGGATTAGTTTCTAATGTCTACGAGCGTCGCAGAGTTTGTTTCATCATAAAAAATCTGCATCCACAGCGCATGTTCCTCAATGGCAAATTAATTGTTATTCATCGTCCATTAAACGTCCGTTTGATGGATTATGCTTATCGGTCCCGGAGTCATTTTTTTCTCCTCAATCTCAGAGACAATACGGGATTATTTGTATCATCTCGCCATAACTCTCAAGAAGTTGGCAGCACTGCGCAGTAGTCAGTTGTTCTTGTAAAGTTTAATTACATGAAATATCATTCATCTCGGAATAACGATCGTAATGGTATCGTAAAGCGTGTAGCGAAAATGTTGCCCTGGGAATATTTATTTGAGACAATGTCGATATATTGTCCGCCATTGTTTATGAATTTAAATACGACCGCAGAGTAGTTGGGGACATTTTTCAATCGATTTGAACTAATAGCCCGAAACGCAGAGGCTCGGGTGCCTGCCAATATCTCAATATCGTTATCTGCTGTCAAAGCGACAGGACACTGACAAGCCACTGCCTTCGAAGGATCGTTACTCCCGCGCTATCTCGGCTATAATCTCGCTGCGTATGAAAGAAAGAGATGCCGAGCATAACCCTCCCATTTACTTCGACTTCTCGTTGCCTCGCATCTCCTTTCCTCAGTCACAGCCTCTCTTTCTCTCTCTCTCTCTCTCTATTCAACTCATTTTTTGCATCCGCTCTCGCGAGAGGCACATACATTTGAAATGAAATCAACGATCGATGTCTGATTAGACTGTAAGGAACCTTTCAATCATGTGACACTAGACGGCTAAAGAGATTCTCCTCGTTTCAAACAGGTTCAGTTCAAGCTACTTTGAGTACAATCTTATCGTCATTATCGTCAATATATATACGTATTTATATATATCGTCATTAATACACACGAGAAGCGACCAGTTACACATTTAATTTGAATCTCTGTTCGATGTATGACTCAAACATTCCCTTCATTTTATTATCCCAAGACGGTAATGTTTGTTGTTTCTAACAATTCAATAGACAATTTGTCGTGTAAAATTTTTTTGAACGTAATTGGACAGTTTGTATTTTTTTCAAACATACCATAGTTTAAGAAATGACATTCTATAATATTTGAATCAATATTCAAAATATATCGATTTTATAGTAAATTTATGAAAATTATTGCCGCTTTGACAAAATATAAAAATATAGCATATATGTAGGATGAGTATAACATCCTAAAATAACACCTTCATGATGAAGTTTTGGTACCCTTTGGTATAATCAAAGGATTTGTTTAGTCTACTAAGTCGAAGTACTAAAATGAAAACGATTTTTGGAAACGTTCCAAAAACGCAACAACAGCAAGAAATAAAAGTTAACGGCAATATTTTTTTTATTATATTTTCTTTCATTTTGCTTTCGAGTTTTAGTCGCGACAAGATTCAATTTGAATCTTATCAGAAATCTTGCGAATTCGCTAAAAGTTAGCGAATATTTTCTAGTTTTTTTTGTAAATCGTCTTCGACGTCAATTCTCCTCACCGCAGTGATTTTCTCCGAGTTTTTTTTTCTATTTCTCTTGACCGAATGGCGTCTCGTCTAACTTTTTTAATTGTCGAATGATTTATGGACCTCAGTGGGACATCCAGTTGTCTCACGACCGTCATTAATGCAGCCAAGATCTCATCTAGCATTGTCATCGTGTCTCCAATTAATTTTCTTCCATCGATAATTTGGAAATTATATCTGGTAGTCCTTAGCATAACCCGAATAAATGATGTCCATCCGATAACGAAGATTATTCGAGTCGAGAATCCGAGATAGAAGTCGATATCAAAATTTGTTGAACGTCCGCACGATTTGTTCCAAGCGGGATAATTTGAATTCAGCATCAGCTTCCGTAATTCCGCTAACTGGACAAATTAGTTCAAAGAGACTGTTTCTTTTTGTTCGTTGTATACTGCAAATGATTGCTCCTCGTTATTGGGATCTACCTGAGAGTTTCCTTGATGATACATGACGATAATGTCAGTCCGGCGCGCGGTAGCAGCCGAGTAACGACCGCAAAGTCCACTTCATAAATCGACGCAGATCGTTCATTCCACTCATTGGGATAATTTGAATAAGCAGCTGATTGTGCGTCAGTCGCAAAGCAGGGTGCGGCCGGCCATCCAGGTGTCTAATTAGCCGCATAACAGTTTCTCTTTTCAGGCCCGGGATATCTTGTACGTTTTGGCGACTATACTGCAGTCGATTATTACCCCGCCGTTTCCACAGAGATACACGCCGCCATTTATCACCCAGAAGACAGAACCACTCCAGTCCTCATCTTTGGTTCTGATTTAACAATGTGGGAACAACGTGAACTTGATTGTGTTCAAGCCGGGAGATCATAACAACCTTTTTCAAAGATGCTTCTTTGATAAATAAGATGCTGGAAACTGACGGGTTTGATGCTGGAAACTGTTCAGATGGGTTTCTTTAATTCAAGAACACAAATTCACATCGGAACGTGGAAAACGAAGTGGACGAATATCATTTGCAGGAGTCATCTTTTTTAGTCAAACATGTCAAAAAATTTTTGAATGTTAGTACGATCTAATGAACCATAACTGATTTTATGAACCATTCAAAATTATATCCCACACGGACAAAAATACATTTTTGAAAAAATTAGTTCACGTATCTTTTTATATTCAAAGGAAGTATATTATAAATTCTTAATTTTAAAAAGTTATTAGAAATAAGTCCTAGGGAGTGTGCACATTTTTTTTAAGAATAAGCCTTATTTACGAAAAAGAAAACTTTTAATTTTTTCAAGAACATTGTGTCATTGTAAAATCTATGGATGTTTAAATAAAGTATCTAGACTATCGCATCATTCGATTATGGGATAATTAAAAAATATTGAAATCCCAGTGCATGAAACATTGATGGAAATTTTATTTATTATCAAGTCAAATTCTTATATTTGGTGCCGCCATTGCCTATTTTAATATACAATTATTTATGCAGGTGTTCGAATGTATCGTAGAGATCATATTCTTCTGATTCCAAAGAAGACAATAAAATATCCGATTATTGTTATTATATTCAACCGCGCTGCAGCTGCTCCCATTTTGGAGTTCCTGGTTTTGAGACGTTTCCATAACTCGTTAAAGAAACCGATTGTCTTCGCGCTCAAAGGCTAGAGTTTTATTTACTTATTAAAATTGCAGCGGAAAAACATGGAATCTGATTACATACTGTGTCTGTGGAATACAAGTGAAATAAATTATAACATTGATTCGATGAGTTACACGCAACTCAATATTTCTCGTTTGCAAGAAATTATGAAAATTATATATTAATGAAAAATGGTGGGTTGACTAATAATTAAAAAAAAAATTTATTCTTCAAAGATAGAACCTCTTCTCCTGTTGCAATTGCGGAGGGAGTTATAATTTCCATTCTGTGTAAAATATTATTATTTTTTCATTTTGAAAAAAATATATGTTTCAGATATGGAACCTTCCATGTTCAATATACTAAGGGGTTAATTTCCACTTGGCGTGTTTACACAAAAGTTAACTAGAAAAATGTTAACGATGTACAAATTGGATTCCAGTTAATGTGAAACAAAGTATATTATCTGGGATTTTCAATTATAAAAACCAAATGTTAATGTGGTATCCATCAATCTTACATATCTCAGGAGGTGATTACATAAAAAAAAGTGTACAATGCCAGGTCGAGTGCAGGTTTTCCCTTATTTCACTTGTTCACCCAATTATGTCTGTAAGAGCAACTAACAATTAACGTCAAATGATTTCGAAATACATTTTGCAAGCCATGATAATGTCAGATTTTGAAACAAGTTGCAGAATCGTTTTACAATATTGTAAAACATCAAATAATTAACGCGCACGGCGGTGCAGCGTGGTGCATCGCCGCGCCATGTGTGTACTGATTTCCACATTTCTCCAATGGATGTTTGAAGACGGGTGGAGCGTTCTCCAAAGCGTGGAAAAGAGTATTCTATGTCACGCAACGCTCCGTGTTCCCATTGGCTCCTTAACTTGTACCCGACGTGACGCCCCCGCGCACGCATCACGCTCTTTCGTGCCTTGTCACAGTGCTGGAGGTCGCAAAAATTTGTGCCAATTTTTTTTATCATCCGAAACAGTTGTCTGTGAAAAAAAAAAAAAAGAATCTTAGAAATTGGATGAAAAAATCATTTCGATGCAAATGGGTTTTCTCTTTTTAATTTTCAACGAAAATCTTAGCGAAAAAATTTGCACTGTAAGTGCAAATTAAAAATGAAAAATGTTCATTTCCGTATGAGAAATTTGCAAAATTCGTTTTACCGTTTTGTATTACACGGCTAGAATTAAGAGGTAAAAACTATTTCATGATACGATGATCGGGATAATAAATCAAACCTAATGGTCATGACTTGAACATAACGTACAACAGCGTGAATTTAAACGATACCGTAAAACTTATGGCTGCAGCGAATTTCAGGGAAATACTTTATTTTTTCTAAGTCATTTAACTTTTTATGGAAATGGCCGATTCAATTCACACAAAACGTTTCTAAATTCACGCACGGTTCCTAAAAATGTAAACACCGCACTTTGGCACCTAAATCATTGTTAGTTATGGGTCTTTTTTATAAATAGTAAAATAAAATAAATTATTTCTAACCATCGTTTTATGTTTGTTCAGGCAAACGTCGTTTTCCTCTTGTCAAGTTCGAAATAAAAATTTGGATGCCAGAAATTATTTTCATTAGTCATGATCACGGTAATTGACTTTACAGATTTGTTTGACTGAAAATCAATTCGCAGGACTAATATAATTCGGCAATTAGAGAATGACAGAACACGTCAATCATTCAGCTGATTTGATTCCATAACAAATTAGTGTCCGCTTTATCTTTGTCACATAAATCTCAGACAATATTGCGCTACGCGAGTGCCGGGCGTGTCGGCCACGTTAGCGTTGTGTTTAGGCCACGCGCAGATTTAACATCGCGCGTTAGGCGAGATTATGGCGCAACGTGTCACGCTGCTGAGGAATTTATGCTTAGGCTGATATCTGACCGCGTTTTGCATACCTAGTAGCCACCGTGTAAGATTGCGTTTGCCGATTATTTGCAAAATTTATTATACCCTCAAGGTGTATAAATATCGTTGTTCCGAAAAAAAAAGAAAAACATCAAGTATTCGAAATGATTCGTGATATAAAAGAAAAATACTAACTTTTGTATAGAACTAGAGAATGTCTTCCTGTTAAATATCTGAATCGGGTATAACAAAATGTCTGTAGTTTCTTTGAGGATGAAGAAGTTGCCAAAAGTGAGGTTAGGATTCAAGTTTGATCCAGAAGGTGAAACCGAGAACACTCGACTGCTACTTAAGGACGAAGGAGCTGCTCTTCATCTTGAGGCGGCTTATTAGATTTGTTATACTCGTTAGTGGATGAACGTTGTGTGGTCGCGCGAGGGTTCGTAAGGTTCGGCACCTTTTACGATACCCATACTTTAAAGTGTTCTCTGGCATCCTCCAGGTACAAGTATGCATTATGAAACACGCGCTGGCACTACAGATGTCGCAGATACTTCATTTTTGAGTGCACCGCATATGCTTTCAATCAGTTATTCAAAAACCTATCGCTTCACCCTCTCAATCTGAACCAGTGAATAGTCACTATTTGAATCAGTAGAATTATATTTTCACTGATTCGAATAGTCCCAAAACTGATCCCATCAGTAACAAGAATTTAAGATTTATCGTGTCACGTGACCAATTAAAACATTTTTGAAAAAAATATATACTTTTATTGATTAGAACAGTAGAAATTTTACTAATTATATCAATATAAGGATTCTAATTTTATCATTTTCATAGTTCATTTTTTTCTATTATAATTGGGCTTTGAAACAAAAAGAATAAATCATTTTGGTAAACACTTTTTATGAAATAAATTTTATCCGGGAAATACTTACATAAATAAAATTATTTGCAACCCATAAAATTGAACGATGCATATCAAAAAAATGGTACATAGAGATGGCGCTGGTGTTGATACGGTACACTCGAAAATTTGAAAACGATCCATCAAACAAAAAGACGCTCAACCAAAAAATAACTCATGAAATCTATAGAACAAACATACATTCAGAGTTACGGCATTAGAGGCTGTAATACAAAATCAATCCTTTGAGTAGAAATGTGTATGGCTGGTACTCGATCCCGGATACGTATGCAATGAGATACAAGCCCCTGTAACAGTAACAAGCTGTGAACAGGGTCGCGGCACAATGGCCGTGCGTCAAAGCTTGCACCCTATAGCATGCCATGTGCCCTGCACCTACCGCAGACTCCGTCCTGTTACTATACCAATACGTCCGGGGCGCGTGCCCTCACAAAGCACACTCCACCGAGATAATTCGAGGACTAGCTTTGGTAGTTCAGTCACATTGTTTCAATTCACAAACGCTGACGAGGGACCACCGTGATGAGTGGCTGATTTTTCAACATTGGCGGTTAGGAAGTAACGCTCCAGACCAAATGATACTTCAATTTTAATCCCACTTCCTATACCACTTCCAGGAGCTGTTGTTTGTGAAATTTATATCATTCCCATACTTCCCGTAGTTTGTTACGAGAAATATGATTTTTAGGTTAGGTCTGTAAGTTTTAATTTATCGCACTAATCGTTCGTGTATTTGTTTCAGCGTTGTCGGGAAGATAACCAAACTTGATCATTTAGAGAAAGTAAAAGTCGTCACTGCATTCGCATCACTCAGTGATGTGAAGAAAACACTGGCGCTCATCACACTAGATACTAGTCGGCGAGTAAAAATATTAGGATTGTCTCAGCCGCAGCAACCCAGAACCTAAAACCCAACAAATTGAAACTGATGAACTGTCGTCGATTGAACATTTCTTTTTTGACATTGAAAATAAAACAGTATATAATTCTTTTTTACTCTCTAAATTCGAATAAGTCCAGAGTCTTTCACAAATTGCAAAAAGTGAAAATTCTATTATAATTTTTCCCTCAAAATTAGTGAAATTTTTTACTTTTTTCAATTGGTGAAAAAGTCTGGACTTATTGTACGTGTATATTCACTTTTTTGAGTGAGCTTCACTTATTCGAATTTACAGAGTGTAATATTGACAATTTGTGGGGTCTTTTCACGATCCTCATCGCAGACTCTCAGAGACTCGGCGTTTTCTTCAACTGTTTCTAGAATTATTATCCGCAATGAAGAAGTGGCGATAAATTGAAAGAAGCGAGTAAACTTTTGAGTCCCATAAAGTGGTATATAAGAGCAGCGTTGCGTCGATGAAAGCAATATTCCGTTTTTTTATGGTGATCGTGAAATTTTGTGTTCCAAACGGCGGTTCGGGGTAGGAATGGCGGCGTCGGTATAGGTTACACGCGATAACGGAGGGTTCTGTTGTCTGATAGCAAGATGGCGTCCTACGATAGTGACGTCACGGAGGGTTGGAATATAATATGAACAAGGAAAGAAAAGAGAGAACAGGCAAAGAGAGAAAAGGACGGCGAAGGGGAGGAGGTCGGGAGTATAATATTGATCGCATCTCGGCGACTGCAGACAGCATCTACCCTCTGTTGACAGGGTTGTTGCTTCAAGGATTTAACGTTAATTCGTTAAATCCCGATGATATCTGCGCCAAGCAATGGCAAATGCAGGTATTTATCCACACTCATGCATATGATTCGATGCCTCTTCGCCCTTAGAAACCGAGTTCCCAGTTTATTTATCTCGGATCTTCTATATGACAAATATGCTGTTATGTATTATTCGAGGAATTATTAAACTTGTCTTCTTCACTGTTTGGAATACATCGCTTCCAATGCTAATGTGTTGATACGCAAAATTATTTGAAAACAGGTATGATGTCTTGGGAAATGATCTGGAGGTATACAGGAGCTACGAAGTCTCTCGATGAACTTTGTTTAACCAGCCCTCTCAACGATAATGAAAATGTCGTTACTCCGCTACAACTTGCGTCAAACTTCTTACGACAACTTTGAAAAGGAAATCCTCCCAGACGCCTACGACTGAATGATCATTCTTGATTGTTCCTGGATCTTGTGGTTTTTTTTTTTTTACACTTCAGCTCAATCGACAAAATTGAGAAGATTGTCAGAATTTTTTGAATTGTCGAAAAATCAAAAGTAAAAAAATTACAAAATTCTGATAAAAATGCACCATGCTTTTATATAACCATTTTATAAAAAATAATACAAAATTTTATAAATTTTGTTGAACTAAATCATACATAAGGTACTGTAAAACTAGTTGGTGTCATTCAATCGGTAAAACAGATCGACTTCACACTAATTATAGGTTAGAAATGAGTCGGTAAAACAGAACGAAGTCCACTTATTGTTCGATGAAACAAAATAAGTGTCCAATTATGCAGCTAAGGGCCAAAACGGTTACTTTTAAGTGACACATGAGCGAGCACGAAATTCTTATCACCGGAGAATCGCTCCGAATTTCATTTGATCGTCTGTTTAGGCCTTTACGCACGCGATTGTAAAAAAGCATATCGCTCATTGGTCACTTGTTCCCTGCTGCTTAAGCAATTTACATTCTGCGTTAATGTGTTAACGGTATTTGGGCACGTCTTGGCCCAAAATGTAACCCCGAAAATTTGGGCTGAAGATTGGCATCGCTAACTTGTCTCACCACAGCTGCCCCAGCAAGTGTTTCGTGACGAGAGATTGCGAGCGCACTATTTCATACGACTTATCATATTCATTGTACCGGACTTATCGTTGATTCAATTACATACTTTGATGAGCTTGAAAAACGTACGATATAATTATGGACGACGTCCTTTAAACTTTAAAAGTCAAATCATTGGAATTTATGAAATAACTTATTCACCCTAAAAAGTGTGTAAACTCAAGAGACTAATGACCCAAGCAAAAAGACACATACATGCTGCATAAATGTTGCCGTATATGAAACATATATGTGACATTTATATATGCATTAAATATGGTACTATATATGTTGCATATATGGCTCCATTTATGGTGTGTATATCAGTATATATAGCAACATACATATTGCATATATGAGTGTTTGCCTGGAAATATTTCGAGTTTATCGTAGGTGGCGTTGCTTAACAATTAAAAAGTGACACAAAAAATAAACCCGAGACTAAAAATGTAACAGTGCTTTCATGGCTACAAAACTGTATACGGACATGCATGTTACGCATGCAGCAAACTGATCAGGAACGGTAAGAGTTTGTATTTTTTTATTCGGACATTCGACACGCAAAGCATTGATACACGCAGATGTAAATCGACACCATTTCAACAGATCGACACCAATTAAACAAGCTGTTTCTCGTGCAACACAGTTGTTGGAATTTCGCGAGGTTAATTATCAACGATTATTTCGAAAAATGTTTAATATCGCAAAAGAAAAAGGGAGACAGAAAAAAATGAAAACAATGATTCAATCTTAAGATCGGAGAGAGAAAAGAAAAAAAAGCTGCCCATCGAGAGGGTTAAGTTGGAGAGTTAAAAATAGTTTCGGAATCCGGACTGGAAATGGACTTCTAGAAAATGCAAATAAAATATCAAGGGGCGTCCTGTGACGAAAATAATGAGGCGCGAGGAGAATGTAATGGTTGGGCCCATAGCTATAGGGTCACTAATTAACAGTTTCTCGGGGAGTTAATTTAAATACAGTCTGACCCGTATGAGCCTGGTACGCGGATGCGTGGACATGCGATTGTGTGGGGGCATGGACCTGTACGTGTAACGCTCGCAGAGCAGTTCTGCCAACGGCAGTAGCGGCTAATTTAAATACACATGTCGATTCGTGCGAAGATTGCACCTGTGCCAGAATCACCGATACCAACCGATGCACGTGAACGCTATACGATCCGCCGGACGATCTTCGCTGTATCTGCATGTATCCATTTCAGAGGGCCCAAGCCATTTGATATTCCAGAATAAAAACAATAGATTTACACGTTACAACACATATAATGGCATAGAAATTAGGGAATATATTTTGATGCATTGTTCACTCGCATCTGATAAACATGCAAATCCAAATTGTGCTCATGAATTCGAAATTTGCTTTTTATTCATATTATATAATCCTCTTAGATTTAATTTTTTCAGTTCTTTTCAGTTCAAACCATTTCTGCTACTTTAATTTTTTTTTTTGATTTTTAACAACAAGAAAAGAACAAATTCTCTTACAGCTAACAAAATAGATACAATTTTTTCTTAGTGTAAAAATTACAAAAAAAATTATTAATTGAGACATTTTCAAAAGATTGATTTTATCCTATCAGTGTGACCTATCACACTGACTCAAGTGATTGATCACACCGATTTAAATATAGCATAGCGTAAAAAAATAGTGGAACCTCTGTCATAATATTTTTAAATCTCATTTCGAAAGAAAATTGGTCTGCAAGTGATAAAAACATTGTATGCTTAATTTTAAATTTTCAAGCGTTGGTTTTACACGAGATTAAATGATGCGATGCAACCTACAAATTAAAGCGTACATAGGAGCATAAAACATGATAAGAGTTTTCATAGCATTAGTTTACGCGCAGAAAGAGTTAGTGAAATTAGTTTTTTATACGGTGCAGTAACCGCACGCGCGGTCCAAACAGGCGTCATAAAAAAAGCCGATGTCTTTTACGTGACAGGATTTTCTTAAAACCAGATAGTTGTAAAAAAATTTGTTTTGTTGGGAAACGAATTTCGTCGACTTGATTTTTTATGGCTATTTTTAATATGTTTTTGAAAAATGAAATGAATTAAATTATTGAGATGAAAAAAATTATTGCTCATCCAAGGTACACAACTTTCTACATACGAAAATCGTAATTTTCCTTTTTGCCTTTGTATTCCTAGTCTAGATCGTGTTCAATTTTCTCTTTCGAATAAAACAATATTTTCCTTTGAATGCTTACGCGAATCGCCTTCGCCAGCTAATTACAACATTCAGGGAGTTTCTCTTTCATACGCACTTAATGGACATTGTCTCACTCTCTTGCTGCAATGTTAAAATTACGTAAATTAGAATGATCGTTAGGGTGTAATTATCTTGTAAACTAAAACGTTTGGATTTCTACATGCAATCAAATAATGAATAAACAATGTTCATTGAATTTAATTTATGATAAACTAAAAAAGAAGAATAAATTGTTTAAATATTTTTAATGGTGCAGTAAAAAAGAACAATTTTAAATAAAATATATAGTAAGCTGTATAAAGAAAAAAAGCATGGCCAAAAGTATGAAAAAACGTACGAATACCTTTAAGTTATGATATCAACATTATTTGTGGTCAAGTATGATTTATGTTATGCAAAACTTATTAACTTATACATATATGTTTATAGTAGATATATGTAAAATTAAATTATTTTTCGTTTCAAGAAACTATTTTCAGATACTACGAAACTTAATAATAATAATAATAATTTCAGAAATCCGTAATAAAGTTTGAACTATACGTAATAAAGAAAGTACAGAAAAACTTCCAAATTGCAATTCAGTACTACTCGCATTAAAATTTTTTTGAAATCCGAATGTCAAATTAAAATGTACTTAACAGTTTTCTTCAGTCCAATTTTTATTATTGAATGTACAACAATCCAATAAATAAATCAAAGAAATAAATCGAAAGAAAGAATTGAAAAATTACGAAAAATTAAAAGAAAACGGATTAAGTTTGCAAAGTGACATATATTAATGTGTAAATATATAATCAATGATTTATAAAAATCCAATTATAGGAAAAATATTGACTTTTACACTTTTTCAGCATAAGACGAAAAGTTCTATTTCCTGTCACGTGATAAGGATACTGCAGTGCCTCTGGCTCACATACTTGGCCAGAGACACTGCCGTGTCTCCTGATACATATATACTGTGCACATATCACTCGGGGATATGGTGCACGGGATGGTGCACCACGATGTCTAACTCAATAGAGGGAATAAACGAATGATCTTATCTGATCGCTGTCATTCGCTGTCCGTCTCCACCATTTTTTACCTTTTGTCTTCAGAAGCTTGCAAAGCATCGCTTTTGTAAGATAGCGTACGCTTGTATGTTCGTATATATGAACTGTCGACGAAGCGCGGCACATTGTGCTGATTTTTGTTCAACTTTTGCGTTCGAATCATACATTGTTATCAGTTGTGTACATAACGTATCCCATCTCGGTGATTTTTGTTTCGTTTTTTTCTTGATTGTTGTTCTGTTTGATGATCCAAATGACAGTTGAATTTCAATCGTAAATTTTTTAGTGATTATAACAGGTTCATCAGTTCAAAACCATTTTGCAAAATATTTCGATTGGACAGGTCATACCGTATTGAATGGTATCACATGAATCATTTGAATCAATCACACGAAATCTAAATAATTTTCGTGCCACATCACACTGACTTGACATAATCACATTGATTTGAACTAATATTAAATTGATGACTTATATTTACAATTAAACTAATCAAATTATTAACTTGATCAAATTATTAACTTCATCATTGATTGACACTAATCACACTGACTCGAACCAATCACATTCAATTGAACTAATCACATTAATTCACTTGATCACATTGACTCAAACTAATCACACTGACTCAAGCGAGAAGCATTGACTCAATAAAATTACATTGACTTTAACTGATCACATTAACTCAGCCTCAAGTGACTCAAGTGAATCATTTTGACTCAGCAATATAAGATTGATTAAAATCAATGACTAATTAATAACTAATCACGTGGTTCAACTATAATCTTATTACCATAATTACTAGTCCTTATAATTACTTTTAGTATCAAGACCTTTAATGTATGTAATAAAATCAGAGCGAAGAATTAGCATCTTGACAGTGACATTGAAGTGCATTGTTAATCTAAAATTTAGGATCGAAATGGTGGCAATAAAGGAGGAAGGTAAAAAAAGTATTGAGCGTGGGCACAAGACAGGTAGCTGGTCGGAGTCGCGTTATGTGGTCGTTTGGGTTGTTTTTCGAGCGACTATTTTTCACTCGTCCAGTTTTTAATGGGTGGGATTAATATCCGCGCGTAACAAGACACTCGGCAGCGCGTGTGAGTCGCTCGAGCATGTGAATGCGTGGATGCAAGCTGCCTCGGTCAGACATAAAAGATTACGGATGCGATGCATCCGTTCGCAGTAATAAGTCCGATTGTGTAGCATCTAGCCGGACAAATTATCCGGTATTATGCCGGTGTCTCAGTCTATCAATTATCATGCGGTGGCTTAAACTGCCGAGCATTATGCAAAACACCACGCCTTCAGTCTATTTCATTGATCATCGTCACTCGCTTCCGAGTATCATTTCGTGCGAGGCCCTTCGGGGAAAGATAAGTCGTTGCCTGTTTAATAAGCGCGCTGCTCGATTTTCTGACAGCCGTCCGCTCTCTGCGAGCAAGCCAGCCTCCGCATATCGATCGTCCGACTTCCAACCTAGCTCTCGCACAGTGCGAAAAAAGTTCAGACCTGTTACAATTTCTTAGATTTTTTTTATCTTAGACTCGCTCAAACACGAGGGCCAATTAAAACAGATAAGGCTTTGGCCAGGCTGCCTTATTAGTAACAACATATTCATTTCAGGTCATATCATACTGTCAGATTGATTTTAAGTCTATTATGTTTGAATACAATTTTGGGAACATCTTAACAATCCGAGGATATAGTACATTGTCCGGGATTTGGATGTAATCATTGGCGTTAATATTCAGAAGCACTTGAACCAAATCAGGGAACTTGTAGCTGGACATACTGGGGATCCAGTCGGTCATGGTCCTTCGGTCTCCACACCAACTGGCGACCATCCTCGTTCGTGAAGATCAATTTTTCGTCAAACCAGAAAACGTTCGACCAGTAGTCGACGTATCCTCTCCTTCACGTGCGACGCTGCGTCAAAATTTGTTCTGAAAAAAAATTTAATTAAAAACAAATATACACAAATATGACAAATACTATCATACTTTGCTTATCAATATTATGAACGTCATGAAGTTTATTCATTACAATTAATATTAGTAATAAAAAACGACCCGTCATGAAAATGTTACTTTTTGCAAAAACGATTAGACGACTTTCGACTTATTTTGAGTAAATTTTTTTATTTTTATTGAAAATTCACTCAAAATAAGTTCATAGTCGTCCACTTTTTTGCAAAAAGTGACATTTTCACTAATTCAAATTTAGAGACTAAACATCATTAAGTTGTTTTGACCACAAAATAGTACGAATTATGTGCTTACCTATATCGCTGATAAGAGTAGATAAACTTAATAATTATTGTTAAGATTTTCTTTTTTGTTTTTTTAATTTTGTCAATAAATAACAATGAGACTGCAGAATAATAAGGTAATGCAAGTTCCAAACCGCAATGTGGGCCGCCCGCTGTCAGGTGTTCGAAGGACTCTATCTGTTGCGAGTGTATTACGTTTTTTGAAGACGTCGAAAACCGGCTGCGGGTAAACAGGGAGCCATGGGTGGGCCGCCGGGTCCATGGGAAGCCGGACCGGCGTGAACCACGCGGTTCCACACCTCGTGTCACTTTTTTCACTGCCTCATATATCCCAGGCCTCTTTTTCTGCGCGTTCTTCTCTTTGATTTCCATCGCTACGCTACGATTCTCACGCCCGGTCGTATTTCAATTTCAAATTTTCACGAGCAATTCAAATTTTCCGATCGTTTTACGCTGCGCGACGTTACGCCAGATTCGCACGCTTCCCCGATATCAGCGTAATTGAAATTATCCCATAAGTCGTAAAATGGAGCAGCGACATCGTATAATGTTGTACCTTGGATAATTTTATTGGCACCGAGCAATGCCTTGAGGACGAGTCTTGGTCGCGTAATGTCGATTCTATTAGCCGTGCCGAATCGGTGTACAAAACACGGCTAACCCGATGCTGTCACGCTCCCCACCTAGCGCGCGACACGCGCTTGAGGGTCCATCGGGATTCATCTGTTTATCCTGAAAACGCATGGGTGGAGCTGTTTTGACTGAGCCAAAAGGAATTTCAAAGCAAAGATGAATAATGACTCGAACCCATTCTATTCAAACTACCGCGACCTTTTTTCTTTTTTTTTCTGCTGAAGGCAAATTTTCTAAACATTTTATATCAACTTTGTTCATTGTAATTTTTATCATTGTAGTTTAAAGTTTTATGTTAATGATCTTTTGATTTACAAAAAAAAAAAAAAAAAAAGATTGTGAAAAGCAGAGAAAACTTTTTGTCTTCGGAAAAGTATGTTCGTGTAACGTCTGACATTAAGACTTTATCGTTATTGAGAATCGTAATTCCTGGACAATTCATGAATAAATACGAGAAATACCCTCTCAGATTTACGACAGCAGAAGTCGTTTCGATATCTTTGACGTATCGAAGTTTTTTGCAATTTCATTCGGTATATCTGCGGCGCATTGACAGAAAACACATACGCTACAAATCAATTTCAGTAGCACCCCGTTTTGTGAATGTTTTTTTTGTTTTCGCGCAGTACATCCTGATGTGTGTTGATGCGCATAAGCAGATCTCTCTCTTCCCAGCGCCCAACTGGTCTGGTGACTCCTGATTACGCAGCCACAATTAATCGTGCGAGTCTGTCTCTCGTGATATTCGCCAGGAGAAATTCCTCCCAATCGCTCGGCCAGACATGCATAATGATTAATTAAGTAATCACTATTTCAGCCAAACAATTTTTTCATCGTGATATGCAACTTTCAAGATTTGTTGAATTTAAATTCATCAGTAATATTTTATTTAATCAGAAGTAACTATTCTGATGAAAACATATGATGTACTTTTGATGTTGAGACTCCATAAAAAAATCAATAAACCACCTCCTTTTGATTCGGCCCTGTAGATGAGACACAATTTTTATTATAAATAATTCTGTTTGGAAAGTGACTTTGGAAACACTTCATAAAGACATCAGATAGTTACGACGTATATAATTTATCGGTGCGAAAGAAAGAGTGTCTCACTATGCCATTGTGAAGCACTTCTCCCAGAAAAATTTGAGACCGACAAGTGAGAAAACGGGCACGAAAAAAGCCATAATACAGTCAAATCCTTTCTATTCTTAAGTGTTGCTGCGATTTATTATGTTCCACATATTTCACAGCCCATCCGATTGTCAGCGTCTTATTTTCATCCCCGAGACACCTCAACTCCTATTATATTCCCATATGCATTGTGACGCCAAGCCATTATGAACTGATAAATAACTCTTCAAAACTTGAAAAAAAAAGAAAAGTAAAATAAGATTTCTGGTGGCCCGTTGAACCTGAAACTTGATCCTACCGAGAGGGATTGATAATGACGGATTTTATTTTCAACGGTTAAATAAAGCGCAATTAACCGACGTGAATCCCTTAATCCGGGGCCACTTGATGCGAAAATGACTTTTCGTTTGTATGACCCCCCATGTGGCATAATTTGATCAGCACCAGCTCGATCTGGTCGGAGGACGCAAACGAGGGTGTTATAACATCAGCCCCAAGCAGTTTCAACCCTCGAGATCGCTCCTGCTCCCCGCATCGAAGGTATCAGCAACTTATCTGGCACGCGCATCGGATTGTGTCTCTTATCGCCAGCCTGCACTATACTTTTACCATGCGAGATAACTCCCTGCCTAGACCTAATCATGAGTAAACCAAATCCCTTTAGGATCATCGTGGAAAAATGCAAAACGTTCGACCGATCGCGATATCTCCCATGATGTACATTCCTTGCGACCGCTTTATTGTGCTCCAAACGGTGAATAACACTTTATATCCCACCATTAAATCAAATTTGTTCCAAAAACACTCGAACGAGTGCAAAAATTACAAGAAAGATTTGAAATTGCAAAAAATACATTGCGCATGCGCGATAGATCATCACATGACCACTGCGCATGTGCGATGGATCATCAAATGACCACTGCGCATGCGCGATAGATCATTACATGACCACTGCGCATGTGCGATAGATCATCAAATGACCACTGCGCATGCGCGATAGATCATCAAATGACCACTGCGCATGCGCGATAGATCGTCATGTGACTTCGACGCATGCGCAGATGGTAAAAGGTGAATCTGGCGCATGCGCGGAAGCCACGCGACTCCCACGACAGCAAACGAAAGAAAAAACGATGATCGATCACGACGAGCGACTTTTGGTGATCCGAATGAAATTAGTTCCCATGGCATAATTTGAATGATTGTCTTATAAAAATGTTCACGAGACGATAATATATCAGTGCTGGGTGAAAAATGCTAGGCACGAAGATCGGTGTACGAGAGAGGTTAAAAAAAAGGGAAATGAAAAAGAGAAAAAAAAAAGAGCCGAGGAGGAACGATTGTGAGAATCCCTTTCCTTGACGCAGAGACGAAATTTGAAAAATTTGTGTCGTTCGTGTTGTTGGACATTCTGATATATTACCGCTCGCTCAGCGTTGACATAGTTATTAATCAAGCGTATCTCGGATGCTGAGATGAACAACGCACGACAGAGTTTCGAGCAACGGAAGCATTCGCTACGAATGCGAACGTGATTATCGCTCAGCTGGCAATTTTATGACCGGTAGCCTTTCTCACGGCTGTCGTTGAACTGTCGCGCTTGACGGGCCTCTGATATTTTGAGTCCTGGCTATATCACATTCGTTTAATTGATTGCGCAGCATTAATTGAATACTCGCAGCTGAATTGTTTAAATAACTTTCGGCCTCTGGAGCATTTCTTAATTAGGATTCTCATCTTAAAAAAACCTAACCTAAAAAAAGCAAAATAATAACAGCATTTTAAATAGCCTAAACTAAAAGCATATGAGATCTAATCTGGCCAACCAATAAAAAATTTAACTTGGAAGTACAGTCTACAAATATAAAAAAAAATTAAAAACCTAACCTAAAAAAATAATAACTTAATAATGGTTGTGGTATTAATAATAATTTACCCAAAAAACTGATTTATTAAAATTTGGTGTAAACAACTAATGAAAAAGTTTCGATCAGATAAAAAAACTAGTCGAAAAAAAAAAGTCAGAAAAATAAGATAAGAGGCTGATTTTGGATTTTGTTTGGAAATATGCAAGCTGAGATAACGGCGGGGAAAATCATCCGGGATTGCGGATTGAAACTGAAATAGCTTACTTTTCTTACACACGAAAATCTCATCTGCATTCACGTCTTGAGAATGAGATTCTGCTGACGCTCGAAAATGAGTCTGTCACTTTGCGATTGTTCGTCTTATCTCATTTCGTGTTGCAGAACTTTTGACAAAGGCGCGACACGCAATTTCGAGACCTAAGCTCCTTCAGTTGGAAATCTCAAATAAATTTTGCAGTCAAACATCTTCGACGGATCATCAAAGAAACAAAAATCAATCCGAGCTTCGCACTTTTGTTGCTCAATAATAAAACCACAGGGAACAAAATTTTTTTTCCGATTGCTTTTTTTTTCATCAAACAATCGTTTTTGTTTTTCATTCTGAAATGTTAAATATGTGAGTTGAAAATTGCAGTTTGGGGTCTTATTAAACCGGGCCTTATAAGGCGAGATATTTGTACCATATTATACGGGATGATTTTATATGCAAATATACAATCTTTCTCAGGCATCCCCTCCTTGGTTATTGTTCGGCCTTAACTCCACCCCCATCCTCGGGCGACTATTGTGTACTTCGTCTGGATCTTCAGATCAGGACGATACCGCGCACGTAGCGCATGAGTATATTAATAATAACAACGATAAATAACAATGCCCACAGTGGCTCGGGAATTCAACATAATTATAGCCCGAAATCGCGACATATCATTTGCTCAGATTAATGCGTTAACTGCGCCAGCTAAACGGAACCAAACGACATACAACAAACCAACACTCGCGTGCATTTGTCGATCGTAATCAAACCTGTGAATTTTGAGCAACATTATTAATACCCATTTCTTATATCATATCCTCTCCAAAATTTCTCTTAAATTAAATTTTGTAAACAAAATTCAATCGTTCAAGACAATTTTGTTTCGAAATTCTTTACAAAACATTATTTTCAATGACAACCATGGTTGCAAGAGCAAAAATTAAGACTTGATTTTTTTTCAAATTAATTTTTGATTTGTGATTTTAAAAAATGTAAAAAAGTTTACTTTTAAATGCAAAAATAAAGCAAAAATAATTTGCAAAAATTTTTGTTTTATTTGCAGTGGTTTTGCGAAATAATTGTTTTTTCAGTTGGGGGTTGAAACAAAATAAGGGAAAGTAATGGATGCTTTTTTAAATTCATATTTTTGGTCCCTAAACGAATGGCTGATTGTATTAAATATTCGTAAAGCGCATAAATGACTGCTTTGGTGTTTGGTGTGTGACTAAACCGGGGTCGGAAGCTAAGGGTGTCGATTCAGACCACGAAGGGTGACTTGCCTCATGAGGGTAGAGGGTTGAACCGACTAAACATATACCTTCCGCTTCGTTAAATCACGGAATATGTTTTAGATTTACTTATTGCTTACCTCCGATAACTCGATAACTCCAAATCCTATATCAATTTTTGGGCCAATTAAGACACCAAAGTTTGCACAATTTTGCAAAGTTCATTATTGTGCAACCAACAAAATGATTCAAAAAATAAAACTTTTTAATACAATTGTATCAAATTTCTTTGAATAAAAAATAATAAATTTTTGAAATATTTTTTTTTTTCAATAGATTTCAGAAATATTTCACGAATTACTCATCCGAGCTATTATTATTAAATTAAAAAACTTTGATACAGCTATTCATAGCTTCATATACGTCAAATCATGGGGATCAAGAATTTTGAAAGCCATTCGTCCAAATGAAACGTCTTGAATAAGAAAGCCTATCAGTGAGATATAAATATGAATATATAATATTCTCTGTTTCCATGCAACACTTTTGAATCGGCGATGATGCTGCAGCACTGGTATTAAACATTCTTTCTTGTTGAATGAGAATAGTTAATCAAACAAACATTATAATTCTTTGAAAAACCATTTCAATACCAATTGGAATAATCAGTTATGACAAATATTAACAATGAAAATAACATTACAGTCAATAAAAATATAAAAAAAAAAAGTACATAGTTTAAATTTAATGGACTTTTAATTTCGTATATTTTTGAATGCTGTCGGGAGTGAATATTTGTTGGAATGGATTTTATTTGGAAATGAATGTTGTCCTTCCATTGGGCGATATTAAATTTGTCACAACTTACAAAATTGATGACCGTCAAGGCAAAACGAAATACACACCCTGAGTGAAACAACAATTTTTCAAATGATACAATTCAGTTTTGAAAATGTGTCGCGTGGTGATCGCATGCTTAATAACGAATACATTGAGTGCTTTGTGTGTCATTCGAAGCGTATTAATGTCAAAACGAACCGGGTGATTTATATTCACAGTTGTTTTTGAATTAGCTTCTGGTCCGAGTCATTTTGGCTAGACTCGCAGATGCGTCAATGTTGGCCTGGTGTGGTCACCCCTCGTTATTTATTATCGATGACATCTCGAATTTATGACACGGAATTTTCGGACCAATGTTTTTTTATTCAATTTTCAACGTCGATTTCCTACATCAAATTTTCCTCCAGGCGCCACCTAAGTCATTTTTTTTAAGGTTAATTGATCAGTTTGGAAAAGTTGTTAAAATTTTTGTTTGACCTCAAATCAAGACACCGTTTCGCCTTAATTTTTTAAAACGGAAAAAAAAGCAATTGACATGCAAATTGATTTTTTTTTCGCAAAGGTTGAAACAAAAATTTTTTCAGAGCTGTTGGACCGGGGGCCATTCCTCAAGTAAAAATTCCTCATGTCGATCATTTATTAGCCACGTCTCCAATCTATCAAATTCGAAAAGAAGTCAACTCGACTTAATCTTTGCTTTGTCATGTGAGTCATTTGCGTGGACAATATGTTGCAACCCTTGCTGGCTCGTCTGGTACCAATTAATTCACCTGTTTGAGAAATTCCCAAAGCTGGTTGAGTCGTTCGTTAGTCGGCCGGAGCTGAGATTTGCGGAGGTATCGCGGGGAATCAATGTCAGTGACAAACGAGCAGAAACATTGCAGGCGACCCTTGTCACGCGCGTGGCCTAGCAACATGAATGACCCGACTTGATTTCAAGATCGGAATGTTTTAATAGGCTACGCGAACACCCTCCAAGAAGACGGATCCTAAATGGAATCCCAATCCTCGTTAGAACCAACACAAAACCAAATGTCAATTCTAACTTTATTCTCTCTCTCTCTCGATAAGAACAGTGGAATTAAAAAAATACTTAACCCTCAACTACACACATATATAAACATTGTTATTGTTATTTCTTGGAAACAAACAGTTGTTCCTTGCCTCAAGAGGATATCTTTTTGGGGTAAAATTGACTCAGTTTTCATTAAAAACAACAATATTCAATATTATAATTTAAATGTATTTCATTGTTCAAACAAATGGATGTTTCTTGGCTCAAGTCAATATTATAATTTAAATGTATTTCATTGTTCAAACAAATGGATGTTTCTTGGCTCAAGAGGATATCTTTTTGGGGTAAAATTGACTCAGTTTTCAGTTAAAGCGTATATTAAAAAGATTTTTGTTTAACAAAATAAGAATAAGACACAATTTATTTCCAACAGTTTAAGAATAAAGTTTTATTTCGGAAAATGTATGTATGTAAGGAAAATGCAACGATGACGGTTTTTGGTACGCGGAAATTTTCGGACCTCGGGTTTTATTATATCAGTGGATGTTATCACGTAATTCAGTTGTTAGGGAACATGCAACGAGTTCGAAGTATTTCGAACTTGTTCCCGAATCGTCTGTCGATCTAGAAAAAACGATCAATTAAGTGGTCGCTAGTATTTTAGCGTGGCTCGTTAAAATATGTCAATGGGTATCTGAAAAAAATATCTGTCGAGGATAACAGGAAAAGGGTGTGGTTCACCGGTAGCTGAACGGAGACCCGCAGAGAGAAACCCGAAGGTATAAAAATTATATAACCGAGGTGTACAGGAATGCCGGGGTTTATGCTAATCGGGCGCGTGAAAAAATTTATCCGATTCATTGGAGAGAACAACAAACCGCGTTTTTGTAAAGCATTGCATCATTTTTTTCACTATCAACATTGTAAATCATTTCGGGGTGGAACGATTAATTTAATGTTTTGAATGAATTCCATTTTCAATTTAATAAATTGGTAAATTGAATAAGCTTTCGAAAAAAAATCTCAAAGTGTCAAAACCACTTTAATTTGGTGAGTAAAATGATCCAACTCGAAAACAATAGGCTGACTGAATTTTGAATGATAATTTTGAGCGAAAAGCTGTTTTCTGATTCTGATAGCGGGTTATCCGTTGGATTTCCAAGATGGAAACGGCGTGCCCGCTCGTCTCTCGTCGATGCGAGTCTATGCAGATACGTCGAGAGATACGCTTCAGCTTCCAGTCTCCAGCCCCGAAGATAGAACTGATAATATTCAGCCTGGCCTCCTGACTAATTCCATTCATTCGCCCTCGAGTCCGAAGTTGCACGAACACGACAATTCTTCCTTTATGTCCGCGAGTGTCTGTGCAAACGCACACGCACAACTGGGGTCGCGTCGACGACACGCCAGAGGCCTCTTTCTCAATTTATATTTTCACCTAATCGCTTTTAAAAGCCCGCGCGCAGCGCACTCTCGTCGAATTACTTTTTTTCCCCAGTTTTTGAAACGCCTCACACTGTCACAAGCGGCTCAAAATATTTTGCGCTCCTAAAAGATTGCAACTTGAGCGATGACACGATTCCCTGCTTTTTTTCGGCCTCGTTCATGGTGGTCCTGAGTGATTTATTGGTTCTCGATTATGGGCACTGGCCGAAAATTTCACCAGACTTGCGGTCCGGAATTTCGTCCTGCACCTTTTTTTCTTCGAGATCGGTTGAATACAAATTTAAAAATAGCACTCTAATTTGAAAGTAATTTTTTTGTGAGTTTGAGTTGCAGTTGTGATTTTGCAATTATTTATCTCGAGTAGAATTTGTATACATGTTTTGAAGTATTTTATATTCTCGGTAAAAAATGAAAACAACCAAAAACTCGCGGATCTTTGTGGATTTATGGAAGCTGATTTCAGGGATATGAGTTATACCTCCTCCGGAGCGGCTAATGTATTCAGCTAAACTTCCTCTGTACTTTATAAAATCTACCTCCAGATGGTTTACCGCGATATTTATATGCAAGTACCAAAAATAAAGTACCACGTTTTTCCATTTCAGCTGAAGAGCAAATTCATCTTGACTGAAACTGAAACAAATTGACGTTTCTACTTCATAACTCTTCTTTGGTTTTTGTTTGACTCCTTCCGAAACAAACTATATTCTTTCAAATATACAAACATCTGTTTTAAATGAAAACTGAGTCAATTTTACCCCAAAAAGATATCCCCTTGAGCCAAGCAACCACCATTTGTTTGAAAAATAGAACACGTTTAAATTATGATATAAACTATACATTTTATATGAAAACTGAGTCAATTTTATCCCAAAAAGATATCCTCTTGAGCCAAGAAACATTCATTTGTTTGAAAAATAGAACACATTCAAATTATGATATAAACAACACATTTTATATGAAAACTGAGTCAATTTTACCCCAAAAAGATATCCTCTTGAGCCAAGAAACATCAATTTGTTTGAGTAACAGAAAACATTTAAATTATGATATAAACAATTAATTTGAAATAAAATCTGAGTCAATTTTGTTTGTTTTGTTTGAAAGGTGAAACGTGTATAGGACCGTGTGGTTTGGTGGCAGAATTTTTTTTGTCGGACAGTTAGGTTGGCATGTTTCCCACAGGACAATTGACGTGTTTATTTTTAATAAGGCCATCAGGGGGCGAGATCTGGCGCGTCCAATCGCTAGAAATCTAAATCTGGCGGTCGCGTCTTTTCGCGCGCACAAAATATCCCCCGAGAGAGGGTGGCTCAACGCTGGTTTTGTACACGGCGAAACACGCACGTGAACCAGCATCGCCGCGGGGGGAGGAGGACGGATGCAGATGAGATCGTATCGCGGACGTAATCGGCGGATCTCGGCAGGACAATACCGGGTGTTCTCCTCTGTTCGGAAACACTCAAACGTCGTGCGACAATGGGCGACAGCTGTCTAACGTTCGCGCCGCTCATTTTGCTCGAAAATGTTTTCAATAAAAAAAATAGAAAGAAGAAAAAAGAATGGACAAAAAAGTAATAAATACTGCCGAAGACGCCCGGAGATCCATCATATGAAGATGTCCCCGTCCACAATATCGTTAAGCATGTTTTATGGGGGGCATGTGTTCCGATATTTGAAAATATAATTTGAGGCCGCGTGTTTTGTCATTGACTTCAAAAAAAAAAAAAAGAAAAAACACGGAAATTTATTGGGAACGAATTCTCAACTCGCCCTAGGGGTCTCTCATAGATCAGACGTTACGAATCAAAACTTTGGGCCAGAATCAAAAACGCAGTCCAATTATACTTATATGATTATTTGAAGTTTATCATAATTTTTAATAACGTCAAGAGCAATACTGAAATCAGAAACATAAAAAATAACGTAATATATGCTCCCATACATCACCATATATTGTGTTTATATATAATTGATCCGTATATAATTTATCCTTGTATAAAAAATATTAAAAATATTAAATCTATCTTTTTAATAGATGCATATAAATGTTTAACATTTCAAAGTTCTTAGAATGTTGTAAAACCTATTTTTTCGTTGCGATGAAAATAAAAATGATTGGGAAAGTTTGAAGTTGCAGGTGACGAGATTGATACTTGCAGGGCCATAAGCAAGACCGCCTACCGTCGCGTATCGCGCTATCACGTCGGATCCTAAAGAGGTAACAGATGAGTTACATCCTGGAACATGCGACCGATACACGCGGAAAATTATCGCTCCCACATCAAATTCCATCAACAATCATTTTCTCTTCCGACGACTTGTAATACTAAATATTATTAAAACAAAAGACACACAAAATGCGGAGTCAAAGTCAAACGGCGCGGTTACAATAACGGTACAGACTCGATAGGATCGCGAAAATAGAAGCTGTCCTTTAATGTATGTCCTAATTGTAATTCATCGGCTGATACTATCGTTGATATTTGGTTTTGCAAACTTGGAGAGCAGAATTCGATTTGAAAAATGTAAATCTAGATTTATTTTTTATTCAAACTTTTATTTTCAGTTCTTATTTTTATTCGCTCGAAAAATAGACAAACTTAAATTATGATATGAAAAATTGTCGTCTTAAATGAAAACTGAGTCAATTTTACCCCAAAAAGATATCCTCTTGAGCCAAAAAACATCCATTTGTTTGAAAAAAAGAACACATTTAAAGTATAATATTAAAAATTGTTGTTTTTAATGAAAACTGAGTCAATTTTACCCCAAAAAGATATCCTCTTGAGCCAAGAAATATCTACTTGTTTTAAAGATAAAACGTGTATAAGACCGAATGGTTTTGTGGTACAATTAATTTTTTTAAATTCACTAAGAAAATTAAATTAAGAAAATAAAAAATCGAAAAAATTTGTTTGTTTTTGTTTTGTCAAGGTTGTGGAACGATAAAAATGATTTGTCCCATTGACAAAAGTGACACAATATTTTCTTGTCCGAAAAACCTGTCCTTCAAAAAGAAATGTTATCTGAACACGAGCTCGGCGTCATCCTGAATACAGAAGTGCTACACGACAATTGTGTCAATGGTAAAAACAAATTTCATTCATCGATGATTGCACGAGGAGGATTCTGGTCAGGTATCTTGTTACAATACGCGCGCGAACAATGCCCAGCCAAATTACGGGGCCTCCTCAGTCAAAATATCTGGCGTGTCCCAAACTCTCCGAGGGCCCCGCAATCACGCCTTCGAATCTCTCCCGTTGGCTTCCGCGGGCCAACCGCAGCCGGCTCTCCACCTGGAAATTTTCACTTATCGCGCAGATCTGCGCATTTTCAGTCTCCCCCCCCCCTCGGTCATTTTTTTTCAGCCTCTTTTTTCATTCAGCTGCGGTTTTTTTTATTATGTGTAGTGCTTTACCAGTTTTCGGAATTGATATTCAATATCTTCTGCGACCCAAGCTTGCCGCACACGTCCCAATGATTTGTGACGATTAAGAAGCGCTGCATCTGATACCGGCTATTGCACTTCGACATATGCTCGATTTTATTATTGGGAGAGAAATTTTATGACGTCCTGCATTTTTATTGGATTTACGATTTTTTTCTTTTCGTCTGGTACACAAAAGGTTTTGATATAAAATTCATCAGTTGAGATTTTGCATTTTTTTGCAAAAACCATTTTTGAAGTTTTAATTTTGAAATTTATAAAATAAAAATTTTTAATATTTAATGGAACTTTTTATTTGAACTTTAATTTTTAGAAATGGAAAAATAAAATTTTAATGCATGAAAGTGTCTTGAAAGATATATCTCATATATAAACAGTAGTAATGTTCTCTCAAGAGTACAGATTGCATTGCCACTTATGCACATAGAAGTAGCAGGCGAGAGGATTTCCGAGGATAGCCTCGTTATGCACGGGTCGGTGAGCACGCGTGTACGCAACAGCCCTTTGCAAGAAATATGCGATCCTGGAACACTGGCTCTGCGCGTTTATACTATACCGACGGTATGCGCGATCGCAATTTCTAACTTATTTTACGACTCAAATAATATAGTCATTACAACATGAATTTCCAGCTTAATTACAACACAATGTGTCTTTCAACTGTGATCAAACCATTCCCATTTCCACCTTCAACTTTCCATCTCGTTGAAATTATAATCTTTCAATCCCTCTTTATACTTAATGTATGTATACATTCAATAGAAACTCTAACTTTTCAAACATTAGACAAAATTGTTTTTAATGAAAACTGAGTCAATTTTACCCCAAAAAGATATCCTCTTGAGCCAAGAAATAACCATTTATTTCAAAAATTGAAAACATGTAAATTATAATAATATAAACGATCAATTTTAAATGAAAAATGAGTTAATTTTACCCCAAAATGATATCCTCTTGAGCCAAGAAACTACCATTTGTTTGAAAAATAGAACACGTTTAAATTATGATATAAAGAATTAATTTTCCATGAAAACTGAGTCAATTTTACCCCAAAATGACATCCTCTTGAGCCAAGAAAGGACTAGTTGTTTCAAAGATAAAACGTGTACAAGACTGTGTGGTTTCGAGGAAGAATTAATTTTCCTTTTTTCATTTATAAAAATGATTTAAAATGTTAATTAAATGTTTAATAAAAATTTTTTTCTCTGCTATGAATTATGTTTGTATAGGCATAGGAAGCAGCGTGGTTGGGATTTTTTTAAGAACGGACGGATGTTTTTGTCGTCGCGGTTACGTTGACGCAGACGTCACATTAGATTTGGAAAAGACATGGAGCGCCACAAACGTATCGGGCGATCTGGACCCGCGCGCCCTCTCACTTTGCTTTTTGGCGACACTCAGATACGAGATAATCTCGATCTATGCCAAACAGCGAGCCCCTCCAACCCTTTTGGATATAATATAGATAGCATTGAAACCCCCCGAGTTGTATTCAATAAAGTGTTCCAGCGTGTGTACCGAGAGAGAGCCGTGAATGAGCGGCATTGTCGGCGCTGGCCGGGGCCCGCACGGGAAATCTGCCGACGGAGATTCTCATTCAAATGCGAGGCTCCTGTAATAAACCTCGTTTGTTGTCTAACGTTTATTTATGCCCCGATGGTACTTCCTTTTTTCCAACGCCAAGGGAGAGGTTCTGATTCATTATTATTATTCCTCTGGAAATAATCTTTCTTGACTTGGAATAAGAAAATGGGGAATTAAAATCGAGCCGATAATACGAAGAAAAATTTTATTTTTTATTCAATCACAAATTTGAGGAACATTTCTTTAATAATCAAACATTTTGAAATGAAAAAAAAATGAGATTAGAAATCCATCTAATTTAATTTTTCTGTAAAAATGCATTTTACAAAAAATATTAAAAGTATTGTAATCCGCTCTAATTCTATACATAATCTGTTCGAAATCCACTTACCATATCTAAAAAAAAGTCTTTAATGAATTTTTATCTCAATCCTACATATGCTTTTTGGTCCTTAAAAATTGTCCGGTAAATAGCCTGAGAAAAAGGTATAGATAAGATTAAAAAAATGTAGCTGGACTGAATTTAAACAAAAATTATATGCTCCAAAAAACTGTTCAAGCGATTAAAAAAAAGCGATTTTAAAACCTTAATTTTTCAGAAAAGGAGAACTTCAAATGAGATTAAACAAAACAGGTTGAGATTTTTTTCATTCTTTTTGGTAAAAAATTTTATGGAGCAGGTAAAATAACCTGCTGATTTTAGACGGCTCTGTTTCTGCTCGTCCAGTTTCATTTTTTTTATGAGAAATTAAGACCATCTCGTTTCTGTGCGTATTTTAAAGTACTTGTCCCGTGGCGAGGGATTAGCTGTCCTAATCCGTGCAAACAAAAAGATTTGGCGCCTGTCATATGACAATGACAACGACTGTCTCAGAATTTCCTAAACACTCCACAGTTTCAAATAAAGATGTTAAAAAATTCATTCCAAGTTAAGATGAAAAACGTAAATTTTCTTTTTATCACAAAACATAACCTCCAAATAAGGTTATGCTAAAAGTTTCAAAGAAAGTTTCCAGAAAAATGTTATGAAAACAAAAAGTAATTTAAAATCGAAAGCTATAAAAATAATGTTGAACAAACGTTATAACAATACATTTAAAATTGCAATAACTTTTCTTGTTTATCTTACATAACCTATAAATGAGGTTATGTTTGGGTTTGTTGATGGGAAAAAAAGATAAGACGTAGAAAACAAAAAGTTACAAAAATGAGATTGGCGAGGAAAAAAAATCAACAAGCCGTATAAATCTCACGAATAAATCTACGAATTTATGTAAGTCTATATAATTATTCGCGGTACGGGATACACGTATCTTTGCCGGGGAGGTTCATGTGCAATGGCGACCTATCCGCCGCGCTATCTTTACGAGCAATACAGCGCTTTGGGCAGTTTCGTGATCCAAAGTGCTGAACTTTGCATCAGACCGCAATCCCCGCTCGAAAAAAAAAATTTTTTTTTCTCCACCCTCCCCCCTCGAACCGAAATTAATATTTAACGAGGCGCAAGTTTATTGCCTTTTGTGATCGATAATTGATGCGAAAAAAATCTCCGAGAACCGACATGAAACAATTGGAATTTGTTAAAAGGAAAATCCCGACATTTCTTCTGATGCTCGTTGGGTTAATTATTATTTATTTGCAATTGTGCGAGTCAAATTTTGCAGCCGCCTCGTTAGAGCAGATCATGAGAAGAAGATGATTGAGAAATGTTGCGCACACAATGGCGATTATAATCGTGGAAATTTCGTTGGAAATCATATTTGCAACGATTTTCCTACTCGTAAACTTGTATTTTTTTTTTCTTCTTTTTTATTGCGTGCATTTTACAAGATGGCTCTGTGCGCAACGCCTCCAACGGAGGAGCGCGATGAAACCTCTCATTTGTTTTCTATAAGCCTATTGTTTTAGTTGTAAGAAACTGTCCAATCGGGTCTTACAACGATTAAATGCAAATCAAGCTTAGAAAGTTGGAGTTTTGTCGAAAGGACAAAAATTCGATCTTTATGGTGACTGAAATTGTTACAATCATTTTGAAAAATATTTTAAATTCAAATTTAAAACCCTGACATTTTTATTCACTTCAGATTCCTCTCCCATAAAATTAAATTGAAAGTAAATTTTAATTGATGATTTAAAAACAAAGGAATTGCCAATGTTATCTCAAAAAGACATCCTGTTGAGCCAAGAAAAATCTATTTATTTGAAAATATAGAACATATTTAAATTGAGATATTAAAAATTGTTGTTTTAAATGAAAACTGAGTCAATTTTACCCCAAAAAGATATCCTCTTGAGCCAAGAAACATCTATTTGTTTCAAAAATAAAACGTATATATACGACAGTATTCCCTTTCATAAAATCAAATTGCAAGTAAATTGTAATTGTTGATTAAAAAAAGGATTTACAAAACTTTGTTTATAAATGTTTTTTATGAAATTTATATTAAAAGACGGTCATAATTTTGTTAGGCTGAGTTCGAATTAAAATTTTTTGTCCCAGCGAAATGTATTGTTTTGCAGGAAACACGCCGATGATAACCCGCCGAGGAAAAAAAAATGTCATATCTTTTGGGCTGCTTTTTCGTGCCGTTTTACCATCCATACATGAGTAAACAACATGAACACACTGGAATAACAAAAGAGAGCCGTGGGCAAACCACGTTTGCATTTTCTACTTTTTTTTTTAGATTCCAACGTCACCCTCCGCGAGTGTACAATCGACCCTTGACACAGCGCTTTACGTCCGACCGATCCGAAAAAGCCCTTGCGCTTATTTTTTCTCGTTTCCGTGCATCTTTTTTTTTCTCTCTACCACCTCTCATATCGGCTTTAGCGTACTTTTTAATCTACCGCAAGAGTGGATTTCTTTTGACTGAGAGAGAAATCCAATCAGAGCTTTTTAAGACAAAGAGAAACTTGTTTTCTTCTCTTTGTTGCGATCGGTACAATAAAAAGTAGCGACGAAAAATCGTGTAAGAAATTGTGAAGGAGTTGAGAGAGGAAAAAGTGATGCTTCGTTACCAATGATTTGTCGGTCTTTCTTTAATCTAAAATGCAAAGGTTTACAATTTCATCTCAATATAAAACAATGTGTCGTGATTTCAGGGATAATTAGAAACGAAAAAAAATGTATTTCTTAAAAACAACTTTAAAAATAATAAAAAAATAATGAGTTTCGAAATTAGAGTTCTGAAAAAACTACAAATTTTCAATGAAAAATGAGTGGAATAATTTGAAACTAAGTATTTGGTTCCGAACTAAAATTATGTTTTTCTTTCAAAAATAAGTTGAAAATAATTACAAAATTTTGAGTTCTAATAGGAAACTCTAATAAAATGAAAAATTTAGTTTACATGTACAAAATTAAAGAATTACGATACGTAATATCGTCCATTTTGTAAAAAATTTTAAACTCATTTTTCTCGTTCTTCTTGTGTACGATTCGGCTTCAGCCGCGGGCGAATTTCTCATAAAAATGCCTGATTCGCGTGTGCTCATATAAAGAGCGGCGTATATCTGCCCGTGATAACAATGATATCTCTGATATATTATGGCCTCCGTGCCGGCGAGTTTTTCGTAACCGTACGTCTATATACGCGCGACCGGAGAGCGTCGGCAAAAAATATTGTTCGCAAAAAAAATCGTTATCTGTCCGACAAAACAAGTATTTACGACGTACGCGCCCTCTCCGTGGGGACCGACGGCTTTCATACTTTTTTCACAATCTTGCGTCATTTTAAGCACTCTATTCTTTCCAAATTTTATATTATTCCATATCTCAAAAATTCAAATGTATCAAAATAAATTTCATAGGTATTGATTTCAACTTTTTCTCATCTCATTAATTAAAACAAACATTTTATGGAACTCTATAATAGGGTGCCATTTGAGTACCTTACAATTTTTATTATATATTCTGTTCAAATTGTAGCTCTCATAGTCTCTGATTGAAATTAATCTGCAGACAAAATCGATCAATTTCATTTTATGGAACTCAATAATAGAGTGCCACTTAAGAACTCGAAAATTTTGTTGTATCATGTATGAGAACTCGATCAATTTTGTTATCAAAAATAAATTAAAAGCAAACAAAGTTTCATCAATTATTCAAAATAAATTTGATGGAACTCCATATTAGAGTTCCATATCTGGGATCTCGACAAGTTTGTAATGTTCTGATTAAAATTTCATATTTTTGGATTCAATTTTGTATGAAATATTAATTATCTAGTGGCGGCGGACAGTAGAAAAAAATCAACGTGAAATCTTGAAGGGAAAAATGATACGTGCAATGTCTCCATTTGCGCAGCAGGTGTAAGACACCCGTAACGACTACCGGACGGCAATAACTTTGGGCATTATTCATCATTAATGTTCGCAAATGACAGCGACACAGCATGAACCTTTTCGCGTACGGTAATCAATATGCGGATTCGGCCAATGCGGTTATCGCAATTAATATTCTTCGCTCTCAGTGGCCGGGGTGTCACTCCGCAGGCAGCTGATACTAACAGGTGCCTGCAGACACCACTGATACCGTTTCATCATTTTTGCAAATTGATATTCACCTCTCGGTTTTATTTTCATCTGTCCTTCCTTTGACTTTTATTTTTTATCAAATTCTGAAAGGTTGAAAATTAAGTTTGAACAATCTTTTTCAATTTCCTTAACACTTTGTTTAGAACTCTAAGAAATTAGAGTTCTTTCTGAATCTCGAAAAAACAGTTCTTCTGTCGATCCAGTTTTGAAAATTGCGTTTGAAAAATTTATTTGCAAGTTTCCTTTTGGAACTCTAATTTTGGTCTATTGGAACTCTAATATTACTTTCTTCTTATTCATTTAACAAATTTCTGTAAAGTTTATGTTTCCTTCAACTTGTTTATGAAATAAATTTCCAACCCGAAATTTATTTCCAGAACTCTAATTGAGTTCTAAAAATTCCCTTCTCTTTCTCTTCTTTCGTGCGTTGATTTTCAGGAAATCGCCTTTCTGTCCGAGGGATTGTTGGTGAAGACAAAAAATAAAATTTGGATGGAATAGCGAAAAGTGACAATGGCGGGGCACTTTTACATTAGCGCGATAAGTCTGCAGGTTTGAAATGGGGTATATTTTTTCACCCCTTTTCTTGCAATAAATCTTGGCCCGGGAATTAGTTTCGAGATAAAGTATAATATCGGACCCAGGGTGGGCGATGTCAGAGACCGCGAGTATTTATGGTCCTGATAGTGTCACTCGTATGCGCGGGCCCGCGGAGAGTAAATTATTGGAAAATAGTCCGCGTTTCTTTTGCGCGCCCTCCGCTTGCCTAAATCTTCGTGTCCCCCGCGGTTCTAATTGCGTGCTGGTGTATGTACGCCGAGACAAAATATCGTAACTCAAAGTTAACGATTGTCAGACTGCGTTGCGCCGAGGGGAAGGAGATATTCTAGAACCGATGACATAATTTTGGTGTCAACAGTATAAATTGCGGACGCGACATAAGGTGCACTTTATTGGCCGACACGCAAGCTAACACAATGGGCTGCTGCACTTGCAGACCGGCCCGGTGTGCCTTAAGCAGATGGGCAAAACCATCGATTTGGTCAATTGCCCGCGCTGTGGGTGGTCCAGCAGTCAGGGGTGACTCTCACCCGGCCATATACATATATATGCGCGGCTATTTATACCAACATTGAGGGTTATAGTCTTTAGACACGGTATTTGGATGATAACAAACATTATTTGATACTATTTTAGCCGCACTTAGTCTCGTACGCGAAATTTATCAAGTACGTGTAACCAAATAAGATACAATTTTAACTAACAAACATTTAAGTTCTGTTTGGAACTTTCAAAATTAGAGTTCCCGTTAAATCGTGCAAAAATTAATTAGTTCCCATTCGGTCTCAAACACAAATGAATTAGAGTTCTCTTTACATTTCGGATACATTAGAGTTCTCTTTGGATCTCAATGAAATTAATTGGAGTTCTTTTTCAATGTAGAAAACAAATTAATTAGAGTTCTACGGTTGACCAATCTGTAAATGAAAGATCCATTTTAAAAAAAAATTATAAAACGTTGCAATAACTTTTAATAACATTACTTTTAGAAAATTGGATTCATTTGGAACTCTAACAATTGTAGAACTCAATCAATTTGAACGCTGATGGATTATCCAGAATCAGTTTTCTTTCTATTTAATCTCAAACATTCTTCTAACTTTGTGAAAAACGAGTTCCATCTCTGAATCTCAATGAAAAATATTAGAGTTCTGCAAAGGAACTCAAATCAGGACATATTTTTTATGGTAAATCCAAACACAGATACAATTGTTACGAATTATATTTTATGTCTATGAAAACTATTTTATGTTTATAGGTTCAACAGTTGGAACTCCGTTTGAAAAAAGAGTGCCAAAGTGCAACACACACACGAATTATTTAAATTCGACCAGTAATCTTTTTCCCTAAAAACTCAAAACAAAAAAGATTAAATTTGTATCAAAAAACATTAGAGTTCTCTACGGAATTCTAGAAATTAGAGTTCCCTTTAAAGATTCTAGAAACGTTTTCTTTGCATTTTGAAAAACATCAATTAAAATTATTTTTGAATCTCAGAAAAATTAATTAGAGTTCCCTGTGAAACTCAAACAAAATAGAGTTCCCTTTGAAAGTTAAAAATAAATGAATCAAAATTGTTTTTGAATCTTAATAAATAATTAGTTAGAATTCCAGCGGATTATTTAAATTCCAATGATAATTTTTCAATACAATAAGAACTCACAAAAAATAGACAAAATGATTGATAGAAAAAGAATAAGCAATTCAGGAAGGGATATTAATCAACAAGTCTTGCGGAACTCTTGAGAACAAACTCCAATACCTCAATTATATTAAGTCCCATTTGGCGAGCATACAAGCCACTTGAAACCAAAATTATTATCGGCAATTACACGTGCCATTAGAGTCCGGAGAGAGCGCTGCGATCGTCTAATTTACGCAAATTACGTTTGCGTCTTTCCTTCTCGCTCGCATTTTACTCTCCATCGGCGGAGTGACGTTGTCTCTCGGTTGCAGTTTGCACACTCGATCGGCACGCAAACTAAGATCTAATAAAGCAACAAATCAGTCTCTGGATGCATAAACCTGCGACAGTTCAAATACGATACGCGTACCCAGCGAATAAATTATTCGGCTTTGTACGTAGTTGATTTAATTAACGTATAAGCGCAATTAGTGAAATCGCCCACGCAAATCGAGTTCCTAACAGTGGCTTCTGTTCAATTCACATTCGTATCGGTCCTGTCATTATCCGGATAAGAAACAACGCGAGGGTAATTGAATGTATATCTCCCCGGAATATTTATCACAATTGTTTAGAATATGATGCAAATTGCCTGACACGTCACGTCGTATTTGATTTTTCCAAATGCCATAAATTTTATACTTTTATTTGTTCTGAATTTATTTCAATCGGACGAGTTTTCAAAAAATGAGACAAGACAAAATATTAAGAAATTTTATTTTACGCACATAGAGTTCTTTATTGGAACTCTAAACTTTGATATGGAATTAACAAATTGAATATAAAATTTTTTAATTTTTATGTTGGGTTAAAAAAACTTTCTTTTTGTTTAAATACTTTTGCAGAGTCAATAATGAAAATGAAATTAGAGTTCCCAAGAACTCTAATTTTATGGAATTCTTTTTCTCCATTATTATTTGTTTTCTTATTATTAATATACAGAATAGAATTAGAATAGTGTAATTTTGAATTTTTCATCTCTATGAAATTTAATTAATTGGAGTTCCCCAGCGGAACTCAAGGACTATTCAAAGTCGGCCACCGGAACTCTCGACTTTTTACAAAACTATCAGCCATAAAAATGTTATCTCGTGTAAAATTTTGAATGGAGACAAAAACGGGAAGCAAAAGAAGGCGGAAGAAGTTAACGAGAGTGGAGAAAAGTTGTGTCAATTAACTCGTGTCGTTAAAACAATGAATCTGGCTGTAAATTTATGAAAAAAATGGTTGTCGGGACCTGCACCTGTCTCGGACCAGTCGCTTCCTGATCTGTCATGCCGAGAGATATTGGGGGGGCCGAGAAAAAAAAATTCGTAGAAGTTCAGGTAAGGAGGTTTGTCTCGTGTCTACTCTGAAATGTCGCAATGTCTTACGTCGGGCGGGCATTGTTCGACGATGCGGAGGCACCCCGCCAAGGTGCTCAAGAGGGGCGCATATATTGCCGCTACCTATTTGCTGAAGGGTCCGGACGCCTTCGGGTTTTATAGTTTTGTCCGGCTGATTTACGAGCTGGAGCGCGTCGTAAAAATGTACCGAGCTGCGACACGCGTTGCGTATATGCATATCGGCCGGCTTTCGACTTTTCAAACGCGATTCGCATAACCCGCAGGAGTCTATCAAGTTTTTCCCATCACTTTCGTTTATTCAAATCAATCTCATTAGTAAATTTTAAATCACGCCACGATTCCGAGAACAACGCTCATTCATTTTCAACCGATTCTCTTTTTTTTTCAAGGATTTTCTTAATTTTTTTTTTTTTTTTTTTCAATCTTTTCAACCATTTAAAATTGTTTTGAAATTTTTAGTTTGAAAAATTTTATTTTGTTCCACGGAAAAAATTTGTTAAAAAGTTTATTTTATTCTAAAAATGTCGGACTGAAAGTATAAAAATGATCGCAAGAAAAAGTGTTTTTGAAAATGTTTTGAAAATTGGACAAGAATGATAAACGATGGCGCGCGCGCGCCTAGGCCACAAAAATATTGATGATCCTTGGAGAGTCGCCAAGTAAGAGATGGAAAACGGGCCCCGACGATATTTTCATAATTGATTTGCCGGGGTATCAATTTCAGCGGTCATAAATAAATGAAACTTCTTTCGATGCGGGGCGTCTCGAGTTGCCGGGGATTAGGACGGCCGAGGTCTGGCGTCTCGTTTATGACCGTCGCTTGTTCCGGTTTGACCTGCATTGCGTCTTCCTAATTCATCGAGCCTCCAAAAACAATTTCACTATTCTGCTGGACAATATATAGAAACGACCTAAACTTCTTTTTTAATCTCTCAAACAAAATCTTAAGTGAGAATATCATTTTATGCTTTTTGTTTCTAAATTTGAGTTCCTCAGTCTGGTTCAAGGTCAACAAATAAAATTAGACTTTTAATCAATTTAATTAATGTGATTTATTTAATTTGTTAATTTTTTAGCATAAAAATACATTTTTAAAACAAAATTTGTCTCTAGATTTGAATTAAATCTCAACCTTTTTGAGTTGTTCAATCGATCAATTATCTCGTTCACTTTCTTCTACAAAAAAAAAAAAGAAAAAAAAACAAAAGTGCATCACACTTTTTAACCCTGTGTGGTTCGAGTTCAGCAAAAATTTTACTCAGCGAGAGATGGCGATAGGGCAGACAGAGCTTCATTTTTCGTTGGAGACGCGACGGTTGAAAAGCAAACTGCAGTTTGCGAGACGTCGAGTAGTTTCTTTTCATATTTCCAACGACTTTCGACACGTTTTCTTTTGTCACGTCACGGATACACACTTTCGTGTTTTAAAAAAACATGGCGCACTGAAAAACTCAATTGCCATACCAAAAAGGAAAAAATCACTCCAACTTCCCTTGTTTCAAAGACGAGAACCAAAAATCAATTTATGTTATTTTCAAAGTTTCAAAAAATCAGAATTAGAAATGAGGTTTTTAGGAGACAAACAAACTGCAGAGGGAGGAAAAAAAATAGTTGTTTTTTCTAAGTTGAAATTGAAAACCGTTTCAGATCAGCTCCGGTGCGGTTTACATTTGGCATGCATCCATTTCGCATTTATGCGAGTGGAAATTAATTCGTGCCTGACGTATAGGAGGCCTCATATTATTGCGCCATAATTCTCCGATGAAATCGGTGGCTTATCTCTACTTGACAGTCGTGTTTCAATTAGACCTACGGGTAAAAGTCTTATCCTCGCACAGCACCCACCGATGTTGCATAATACTCGCATAAATGCTGCTTAATTAATGCGTCATCTGATCGACTCCATCAGCTATATTATGCGCCAGTCAATCGTGCGAAGAAACTCTACTATGAATCACCCACAACTTTTTCCTCCCTTCAAATCTCACAACCCTGGAAATTATTTAATTTAAAAAAAAAAATTTAATTTAATTCAATTAAAATTTCAATTCAAATGAAAATTTTGATTAAACTTGAAATTAAAAAGAAAACTAATTTTATTGTTTGTTCAACTAAATAAATTTGTTTAATTTGGAAGATATATTTTTACTTTTAAAAAATGTTGTTTTTGTAAGTTTAAATGAATTTGATGGATTGAATTTTGATTAAAATTTGATTGAATAATTTTGCCGAACGTTGTACATATCACTACCGGTTGTGAAGAGGAGTTATGTTGCTACCTGGGCACTAGGATAGATTTTGAGGGTGGGTGTTTATAGCGACAGGGTGTCTGGACTCATTGTCAACCGAGGCGCCAGTCCTGTGGGATGTTCTTCCATCCTTTTCTTCGACGACTTTCACGGGCGTCGAATCCAAAATGACCCGGTCGGGGCCTTTGTTTAAACGCCCCGTCGAATTTTATTGACGCCGTATCGTGTGCGGATAACGCACCCGCATACAAATCCCCGCATTAAAACTCACCTCAGACCTCAGCTTCCCTTTGGCGTTGCACCGCGATCTGAGTTATGGTGGTGTTTGTCCAGGAGCGCTGATTTGAATAAGCCGGGAAAACTTTTTTTCTCTTCTTCTTTTTTTTTTTCTCTCAGAAAAAATATTATTTCTCGGGTGGACACAAGCGGATTCTTGGCGCCCGAAGGAATGCCCCTTTTCGGAATCCTACGGACTTAGCCGGTGAAAAGCGCATTAACAGCTCAGACCATTTGCGCACAGAGAGAAATGACCCAGTTTCAAATTACGATTATTTATTTATAACGAGATCTCCACGGGGCTTCTTACAATTTTTCTCTCTCCAAATTTCTTGAGTGGTCAAAACAGAGTCTGATGAGCCATGAAATGGACCGTTTTCTCCTCTCGAAATCACATCATCAGGTTTTCTTTTCAACTTTTATTAGAAACGAATTTCAATTTCAAATATAGTTCCATATATAGGATATATATTGTTCCATATATGGGATATAATGGGATGTATATGGTTCCATATATGGAATATATATGGGACATATACATAAAGTTGTTAATAATCGTGTTTTAATCGGAAATTTTGGAATAAAATGTGATATTTTGAAATAAACTTTTGGGTGGAAAATATAATTTGAATGATCGGCGAACAGGATCGTTAACGCGTGTTATCGGCCGCGCGAATGGCGTAGGGGACAGGAGAGAGCAGAGCAGGCTTTTGAGCGCCGGGCGGAAAGGAAGCGCAGATAAGCCGCGCGATTTTTCGACTGTTAAAAATAATAACAATAACGCGGCGAGTTTTATCTAACGGCGTGTATGACAGGTTTGCGAAAGCAAAACCGCGCGCGTTATTCCTCATCCCCGCGATAGATCATTCCCTCGCAAGATTATCTGCCGAGATAGAGCGCGACTTGCTTCGCATCGGCTTCTGACAGTTTTTACGCCACTTGGCGCGGTACAGATCCGCCGAGATAAAATAACAGAAGAAATTAGCGCACTGATCCTATTCAATCAGCGCCCAGATTAGATTTTATCCCGCACCCGGTTTCAGATATTTTATGATTTTCAACTTTTATATCATCTTACAAGATTTCTTTAACGAGCGCTACAATAATTAAGACATAAAGAAGCTAATCGATCTCACTTTTGGGATACGTTCATCCTAAGTGGAACCTTGTCTCGGATTTGTTTTACATTTTTTTATCTACTTTCTGAACACTTGACCAGATTATCCAAATTGTTTCTAATTTTTTTTTTTTTTTTCATCCATTCATTTTTTCCAACTCTGTTCAAATGAAGATCATAGTTTTAATTTCAATGATTAGTTATTCACAATTAAATTTATTTGATAAAATTATTGATTATTGATTTTTTTTAATTGTTTTTTTGTTTTGATTAACGAAAGACTTTGATTGAAAAATTGTACGTTAATGAAACGAAGATTTCAAAAGGATGAACGAGAAAACAAAACGATCATTAAAATTCCAAAAGTCAACCTTTTCCATCGCAGTTGACATCGGGCCGTTTCTCTTATCTGAAAACTCGTTATTTATCTTTCATGACTGATCTTGCTTTGCGTGGAAGACAAAAACATCAGCTAACCGAAATACAATGTCACATTTTCAAACGACTATATTTTTTCCGACCGCATTTTATTTTAATTATTCGTAACCCTTCGGTCATCACGAGCCTGGGCAATTAGTCATCCGGCGACCTGGTCGACGTGGGATCTATTAATTATTTATTTTCAAATTTTAATTTCTCCAAATATAACATACATTTTTGTAATTAAAAAAATCTATACAATAATAAATATAATAATATCATATTTTATAAATCATATCATATAATATTATATATAATAATATATAATAACAGATATAAATTTTCATTTTCCAACTTTAAAAATTAAAAAAAAAACAAAACTGAGAAAAGTTTGTCTCGATATTATTGTTTTTTGGCGCGGGCAATTTGGGGACCCCTCGGTAGGACGTTCGTCACGTCGTGATACTTTTGGAGAATGAGCCCCGAGAGCGCGTCTACCATCAGTCGTTTGTTCTGTCATTCAATGGAAAGTATGCGACTGAATAGGATAAAACTGATGCGCGATAAGCCCCGCGTGATCGATCAATGAGAGTACCGCAGTCGATAAAACTAGTAACGGAGAGTTGCCAAATAAATTCTCCGGTCAATTAAAAATATACTTTTGGCAAATTGAAAAATTCAGTGGCAACAATTTTTTATTCTATGTATCAAAATTAATTTTTTTCAAATAAATATATATATTTCATATATATGGACATGTATAATTGAATATATGACTTCATATATAAACATATATGGACAGATGTGTTATATATGGTGTATCATATATGAAGCACATAACGGAATGAAATTTTATTTATATAAAGATTTACTTTCTCAATTAAATATATGTCTTCATATATAAACATATGGACAGATATGTTATATATGGTCCTATATATACAGCATATAATGAAATGGAAATATAAAATTAAATTTGAATGATTAAATTATGAATATTTAGGAGATGGTAAAAAAAGGGTCTTAATCTTATATGAGAATTGAAGGGCAAAGTTTGCATGAAAGGCTGACTTGGACTGGCAACACCTGTTTGATTGGGCACACAAAGTGTGTCAGAATCGTACATTAGCATGATCGCAAGGGGTTTGGTGTTGTCTCACCGCGCATTATATTCAGAGTATAAGTTCTTTTTTTTTTTTTTTTTCATTTTATTTTTCGTCCATCGGCGGGTCTGAAAAAAGAGACGTTTTTGTTCGGAACCAATGTTCTAATATGTTTCTGACACGCGTCTCTCGTCCGTGGCATAAAAAGCATTGACGAAAATCCTCTCTCCTAAGTGGTCGCCTGACTCTGCAAGAATGTCTTCTTTGCGCTTCCAAAACACTCGGGAGAGCTCCTTTTGTGCCCTCGGCTCTCGTCCGATTATACAATCGATTATCGACGCGATATCACAACGCGCGCGGTCACAATTGGACTTCTTTGTTGTTCTCGTCTGTCTCTCGGGGTCCCAGAATGCGTGTTACCGTTTTTCTATACCCATTTTGTATACCAGAGGATACTTGAGGATTGAGTCCTCAGAGATGACATCTCGGAATGTACGAAACCCTATGACACAAAAATGATTCGACATAAATTTTTGGGTGAAATTTTATGTCCAAGCGAGAGATACCGCTGGAATGCGATATACATGTTTTTGTCCACTTTATTGTATTTGTCATCGTCATGTCAAAAAAGATGACCCGCTTGTGAAAAAAAAACAAGATTCATTTGGGACATTGAGAATCTTAGGCAACATTTGACATTTGTTGGGCAATTCTGTCTCTCTTGAACCTTTCCCTTTTTTTCTCTTAGATTTAAAAGTTTGAAATTTAATTTTGAGACCAAATGACAAAAGCAACAATATGAAAAATTGTATAAAAGACTTATATATGCATGTTAATTGGAATTCTATTATATATAGTTATATATAACTATATATATAAAACAATCATAAATAAAGATTTATAACTAGAAGTTAAATGTGTATTATTTTATATATAACTATATATTATATATAGTTGCCTTATATAGAACATATAAGATATCATATATGAGATTATATATGAATAAAATATCATATATGGATATATATTTTTTACATGACTATTATATATAATTATATATGTATGTTATATATAAAGCATATATAGACATCACAAATAGATTGCACAGATGCCATATATGAGATTATATATAAAAATGTCATATATTTTATTTTGTGAGGATGAACGGATTTGCTTAGTGAACGGAGACGAAAAAAAAATGTCATCACATCTAGGAGAAGGTCCAATTGTTAGTATCGTTGGAGCACAAAAGCCGGGGGCTATCTTGATGAACTCGGAGAGTACTTTGCGAGGCGCTCTATTTGGAGGAGGTGTAGCGTGCGATCGAACTGTGTACATTTTGGGCGTGCACGCCGCGAGAGCGACAAACTTTTGGTGACGGGCTCTCTGTCGTCAAAACGTATCCATTTTTTTGAACCGAATGAGCTAAAAGACGGGATCCCTCGCGATCGAGCCCTCTGATAAGGCGATGCACTTTCTTCGCCTTTTCTCTGCGCCTTGTCTCGCGAAATCTCATTCGACGTCCCATGGGCCGAAGAATGCCCGTGCCATTTGTCGAGCGATGATCTCTCCCGGCCCCGATCGATCGGATTTCGGCCCCATTGAATAGACGAGTGCGCGATTGTTTGGACTTTTTTTTTTGTAAATAGACACCTCCTTTTCACTTTTAACTCTTTTCTTTTCTCGTCATATACCCTCTGTCCACTTTATGACCCCTCGATTGATTTTACCTTTTTCTGATGCTCTGCTCGCAGTTTTTGGAACTTGTTTTCATTTTCTCTTCCAAACAAAATTGAAGAAAAATTATTTAGTTGAATAAAAGAATTTTTATTCGAAAAATGTTTACGGTGAAATTTTTTATTTTGTAATTTTTTATTTACAAGTGTAAGAAAAAAATTTGTGTAGGAATGAAAAAGATTGAGGGATTGAAAATTTAAATTTAAACATTTGACATTCATTGTCAGAGTAAATACACAAGCAAGTGGACAAAATAAATAATGCGCAGATCGATGATAGCTAAATTGTGCCCTTTCGTGATTCGCGTTTCAACACGCGATAATTCTGCTCTTTCATTTTTTTAATACGATTTTTTTAACATGCCCCGCAAATAAAATTTATCAACAAATAAATCATTTGTGTACGATTAAATTTTTATTACACAATTTCTTTTTCTCTGTAGAACAATATTTTAAAGGCTAAAATAATTTTGGGGCAGGTATCTATGAATACTTTTTTTTGTTAAATTTCTAACTTTAGGCTTGGCGGGAAAGATAAGACAGTTTTTAAATCTTTTCGTGCGAAGAAAAATTGTTCAAAAGTTTCTTATCTGGGTGAATTATAAAAAGAAGAAAAAAGCTCTACATCATATCAGAAAATTTGAGTTTCATGCTTGTGTGATATTCTTTGACTTTTTATTTTCTTTGCGAAAAATGAAGTATCTTTTATCGCTCTGAAGCAACGCTCTCGAAAAGTAAATTTCTTCACCGGTTGTCATTAACAACATTTTTTTTTTTTTTTTGATTTATATAATTTTTTTGTTATGTATCATAAAATGAAAAAATTATAAAAATAACGAAAAAAATAATAAAAAATTTAATTTTTTATCCAACATTTGATCGCGAAAGTTGACTTATACATTTTCTTCATATTTTAAAGCAATTTATAATAAATTCATTACCATATTTCATAAAATGATTGACGTGGAAACATTGTGTGACTTCATTAAAACAATCAGAACAGTTTGAACTGAATTTTTTTATAAAAAATGTTCATACAAATTTCTAATTCATTATATTAACAAAAAAAATCTACAAAATAAATTGTTCTAAATTTTGATGCATTTTTCAAACTGGAAGAAAATATTTTCTCGTCCTATTTTACATATTTTCAAATAACAAAATTCGAAAACAAAAAAGAAAAAGAGTTAAGAAATTTCGCGAAAAAGAAAACTTTCTCCGCCATTTTATTTTCCGTATTTTTTATACCAGCACATTCCGAGCGTTTACGTGAAAGAAAAAAAAAAAAGGCTCGAAGTGGATTTCCCGCGAATCGCAGGGCGAAGTGCATTGGAAGCAATTAAACGTGAGAAAAGTGGACAACGTCGTGATTGGAATCTGGCCGTGGCGTAACAACGCGAAATCGAAGCTCGTTTTTGGTGTCGAGCGTGGTAATAAATAAGCTAAACAACGCAAAGATGCAAACGTCAGGCTAGCAGCGGCGCAGAGGCGTAGACGATAGCGGAGAAGGACGGTGCGACGCGAGCGCCACCTGCGCGAGAGAGAGGCCCGCGCGAAAGCGGTAAAAATAAATCGATAGGCGGAGTTTTTCCGAGCGTGCCGCGAGGAGGCGCTCGGGTGGGGACGCGGGGGCGGAGCCACGTTGATTTAGAACCGCCATTTTGTGACAACGCCGGGGAGGGGGGACGCCTATCTGATTGGCTGATCTACGGACTTGTCTCGTCCTGGACAAGCTTCTACAGATTGTTCGCTTGTACTCCGCTCTGGTACACCAGCCATCCGGCGACCCGGCAACGCCGCTCCAACCCCCCTCCCCTCCCACCTCACCATACCCCTCGCCCTATGATGCATTTTGCATCCACCCGTGGTGCGTCTTACTTTTCTTTTCACTCACTACAATAAAACCAAAACAACCATAAAAAGCAATGACAACAGTGGAGGGATGAACGAACAATAACAAAAATAAAAAATCAAAATAATAACAGTGAAAAAAAATAATGTCAATTTTCTAATGTATGTTTTGTTTTGATTAGGTTTGTTTTGGTTTAGTAAAACGACATTTTTTAACAAAAATAAAAACAAACATTTTGAATGTATTGTTCTTTTTAGTTCGGTTTGGTTTGTTTTGGTCAAATGACCTTTTCAACAAAAATAAAAACAAAGTCAATTTTGATGAATTTATTTTATATTTTTGTTTGTTTGTTTTGTTTTGGTAAAACAACCTTTGGTGAGACGACTTTTCTATGATAAAATGAAAACAAACAAAAAATGAAAAATAATGAACTAAAACAAACAAAACAAGAATTTTATTTGCAAAAAGGTCGTTTTATCTAAACAAAACAAAAGATTCGAATCGAATGTTTATTTTTTGAGATATTTTGAAAGACAAAAAGAAAAGGAAAATTGTAAACGAAAACAAACAAAACAAGATTTGGTTTTGCAAAAATATCGTTTCCACCAAAACAAAACAAACCCAATCCAAATAAAACAAAAGATTCAAACCAATTGTTTATTTTTCTATATGAAAAACATTTTTAAAAAATAGAAACTGGCTTTAAAGAAACGTTTGTTTTGCTAAATCAAACCGAAACTGAAACAAAACAAAAGATAAAAAATAATCAAAACAATGTAATCACAAGTTTCAATTCGAAAATATTGTATTCATTGAACCAAAACAAAAATAAAAACAATGTCCATTTTTGAATCCCCTCCTCCAAGGGTAGAAAAAAATGAACGGCCGGATGTATATTTACTCGAGTGAGAATAAAGATGAATTAGCTCGGTGACGTTTTTGGAAGGTAATTAACAATATCAATTTCAATCAATCTTAATGGACCGGCAGATGGGACAATTTACTTTTGATGAATTGGCGAACGATGATCGGTTTGTGGTTTATTTTGATGCTGTTCTGAAGGTCGTCGATATTTTTTTTCCTAATTTCAAAAGCTATTTCTTTTTTCCTTAATTTGCTCTTTTTTTCTTAATTTTTCGACCTAAAGAATGTTTCATTCAAATTTGACGACGTCCTCCAGAACCAAGTTTTTTTTCCTCTTGTGTCAAGTTTTTATCCTCTCGAAACATATTATCGTTTTATTGATGCAATTTTTATTAATTGAATTAATTAAATTGAATCATGTAAATTTAATTGTTCAAATTGACTTTCATAACAAATTTTCAAACATTTAAGGAAAAAGTTTGTTTTTCGTTGAACTTTGTTAATTCGTTGATAAATTCATGGGAGGCGAAAATGTCGATTGAATATGAATAAATTGATGGGTATCGCGAGATGAAACTAGACGAGACCTAGGACAACAAACCGGCGGGGGTCGGTTTGTTACGTCGACACACATCTCCCGGTCAGATTTTCGACGCGAGATTTGAGTCTTCGAGGGGCGTATCTTAATCGTTGCATCTCATCTAGATAAGTGATTGCGATAAAAGCCGCGCCATAGGTATAATATATATCTCGGGAATCTTTTCGCGGGAGGCGCACGTGCCGAGCTCTCGTTTCCCAGATTTCATCTTAATTCGGGACTATCGGTATCTGTCCACAACAAGGCCGCCCGTCTCGTCGTTCATTCATGGCCTCAAAACTCATCCACCAAATGCGAGCAAATCCACCCGGATGCACCACCGCCCTGATTTTTTCTTTCATTTTTTATCCCTCCTAAAAAAATCTTATTAAGAAACGGATGTAAAAGTCAGACTCAGAAAACATCAATTTGTTCTGAAAAAAAAATTAAGAAACAGAATTGAAAAAAAAAATTTTAATAAAAAGAAATTTAATTTATAAATTAGTTTGGACAATAATTGTTTTTTTTTTTTTGATTTTCGATACCTTCAAGTATTGATGGCATTTGCTGGTTCTATATTTTCTCATGGACAAGGATATACAATAAGATCAATTTTAATCGATAGCATTTGGCTTTCATGTGCATGCATTTATCGACTCAATCGACTAAGCAAGCACACAGTGCCAGGAGAAAGTCGCCTCGCTGTTTGCTCTCTCTGAACTATAAAACATCTTTTACTTTTTCCTAGTGGAAATCGTCACCGTTGCAATTTTGATTTTTATTTTCTGCCATCTTAAACATTGATCGCCAATTAGAACCACACGAAAAAAATATGAGAAACAACTTTTGTCTGTCGTTCCTTTCTAAATAAAACGAAAAAAAACTCTAGAAAGAAAAAGTAAACAAAAAACAATTTCAAAAATATTAACAAAAGATTCGGTGCGAATTTGTGTTTTTCTATGACAAAATAAAAGGTCATAAGAAAAAAAGGACAAAACATAACGAAAATTAATAAACAAAAACAAAGAATGTCGAACTATAATACAAAAAAAGATAAAAGACAAAAGCAAGAAAACATCTTGTTTTTGCAAAAAGGTCGTTTTCCAAAACAAACGATTCGAACTGAATTTTTGTTAAAATATTTTTCATGAATAAATAAAAATTCAATTTGAATCTTTTGTTTTGTTTTGGTAAAATGACTTTTTGCCAAAACAAATGTTGTTTTGCTTTTTTTTTTAGTTCATTATTTTTTATTTTGTTTTAGTTTTTTTACAGGAAAGGTCATTTTTCTGTAAGCTGAAACTAATTTTTTTAAGAAAGTTTTGTTCTGTTAAAACAGCCCGAACAAAAACAAAATATAAAGAAAAATAAACAATTAAAATTTTGTACAGTTTGATTTTTTTTTTATTATAACAAAATGAAATTTTTTAGTATCAAAAAGTTTGGATTTATGAAATCAAAACAAAACTAAAATTAAAAAAAAAAACTAACCAAAGTATAAACGAACAATTCGAAAACATAAACAAATCAAAACAAAACCAAATGTAAAGAAAAAACGAATAACTAAAACATAAACAAACTGAAGTAAACCAAAATAAAACTACAAATCAACTAAAACAGAACATTTCAAAAACATAAACATACCAAACCAAAACAATACAAATCTAAAGGTAAAATAAACACGAGCATTCAAAAATATAACTAAAACGTTAGCATCATCTTCCTATTTGCAAACAAAAGCAATCAAAAGGTATATATGGTTGTTTGTTTTGGTTTTGAGTTTGTTTGCCGCCAAAAATGTCAAGCCGGTCAAAACGATTCGAAGCCGATTCGAAATCAAAAGACTGACATTAGAAGGAACGTTTTGAAACGATGCGAAGTTGGAGATGACGAAGAAAGGGAGTTGGAGGGAGAGAAAGAGAAAGAGAGAGAGGAGACGCCGGTAGCAACAAGGACGGAGCGAGTGACTGGCAGGGAATCGGGCTTGTTGAGGGGGAGGGGTGTTGCCTCCCGCGAGGAGGTGCCAATCCCAGGGGGCGTGGCCCGGCACTGTCGAGGACAGCCGAAGTTAGCCGAGCGGCCGATCTCGTGGGGGCTGCCGAGCACAATGTAAGATTGCGCGTTAGTTCCGCGCTGAATGCCTCGATTGTAGGATCGTGAAGCGTGCGCGCGCGTGTACTGTCTGATAATCTTGATACGAAGCGTACACAGGCGCGGAAGGGCACAGTTGCTGTGCGGTGGACTGTTTTTTGGCGGGTGCCCGAATTCACAAGGAGGAACAAAAGTGGAGTGGTTGGTTTTTAAGTTTTTTTTTTCAAACGTCCGAAGGCCACTCGGTCGTGGACTCGCAAAGTCACGAGAAAGTCCGATTCCGAGGGGGGCACGATGTGCCGTGTGTGTGAACAGTGCAGTGTCTTCTTGGTGATAACGTAGTGGAACTCTACTGTGATCGCTAAAAAAAAACTAGCCCCGCCGAACGTTGGATTGCCAAAACTACCAGGTAAATTCCGCGAAGTGGCTCTCAGAATCGCTTAGGAAAGTGGATATCGCGCGGCTTAGAAAGTTTCTCTCCGCTTTGAAAACAACCGAGAATTGAAAGCAACGTTGACAGATTTAAAGTTGATGTTGAGATCAACTAAAATAAGTGAGCCGGGTTTATTATTTTTTTAAAAACAAAAAGTGGTGCGAACAAGTTGACCGGAGTGCGGCTGTTAGGTTTTTTTCAACAAATTAATTTCGAGATTATTAAACTTGATAAATTTTATTTAAAGGTACTTTATTTATTTTATTTAATGAATTTAATTCATGGGATTGAAGTTGGAAAAAATTGTGATGTTTAAACTAGTTTTCTGGTTAGTTTTAGTCGAACTAAAAGTTGCTAAAGCCTAATTTGTTAAGATGAGGATGTAAAAATAAAACAAAGTATAATTTAGCTAAAAAACAAGGCAAAACTTGAGTTATTTTTTGGGAACTAAATTTGTCTAATTTTAGTCGGTCTAAAAGTTTCATTTTCTAAGGTGAGGATATATAAACAAGAAATTTGACAAATTTCTCTAAAAATAAGGCAAAACTCGATTTGGTTTTAGTTAAAATTGAATGATCAGTTTGTTCCAATTTTTATTAATTACATTTCTTTATTTCTATTGATTAATAATAAAAATAAGCATTAATAAATAACATACTAAAATTTATCTCAAAACATCAAATAAAAGCAACAAACACATAAAATTATCCGAATCCAATAAACGAAATTTATTCAACAAAATCAACTTGAATTATACAAAATATAAAACATTTTTTAATCAAAAACTATTTTTTCGCAATTTATCAACTTCAAATTAACTGAACCAACTGAAATCTTAATTAACAATTGAATAGAAATTGGAACTAAAAAAAAATAAAAAAATCTGAACTTCAGGTTGCACAAATTTGAGAACCCAAGATTCAGTTCAGTGAACTAAAAAAAAAGAAGACGAAATTGTTCCCAACTAGATGATATTTCTCAGAGTCTTGAATAGACGGTTCAATTCTGTGTGGCGCGTTCCATTAAGAATTTCCCGGAAAGCAGATTTAGACTGGAGTTAGATTCGAAAAGAAAGTGTCCGTCGAAGCTGTCAATTTAAAAGTGATCCATCTTTGTGATGGCGAGTTCCTTTTTTTTTTTCCAAACTGAGTCACACACGAATCGGTGAAACAATGATGGGAATTTGTTTCCCAACCCAACCGACAATGGAACTTTTTTTAAAAAAAAACAACAAACAACAAAAAAGATCCATTTTCAAAAGATCCAAAATTTGTAACCGATTTATTTTTCCTTTCTTTTTTTCCCTTTTTTCGTATAATTTTGTTATGGTTTTGATTCATCTGTTTATTTTGGTCGGATCCTCGTCCGATCGGATTTTTTTAGATAAAAATCCCTGCGGCTTTTCGAGTTTTTGAGTTAATGACCATTTTCTGACAATGATTTCAAACATTATGTAAAACATGGTTTAATCTTTTCTTTGGGTTAGATAAAATTGTAACAAAACCTTTTTGGGTTTTCCGCTTCTCCTAAGCCGATTACCACAAAAGTTTTTATCTAATCGGAAGTCGGGGTTCAAAAAAGTGGACAAACTTTCGAGCTCATCCTTCATCTCGGCCAACAGAAGTTCAATTGACTTTTCATTTTGAAAAAAAAAAAAAAAAAATTGTCCCTCGTTAGGCGAAGGTTAAAGATTTTTATTGTCGAGTGTAATAAATCTCGTTTCGACTCCCCGCGTCGTTGCGTCCTCGACAAAAGGGAAACTTTCTTTGACGTCAGGTATAACGTTGTGGGATTAGTTTACGTTGGCAAACTTTGGCGGAATAAAAGAGATCTCGAGTGGCTTCGATCATCGAGGAAAAACAAAAGTTACCAAATATGCAAATTGGGAGAAAACATCGTTTCCCTGACGCGCGCACCCTAATAAAAGTTAAAAAAATTTGGTCACGGGTTGATTTTGTTTTTTTTTTTTCCATTTCCATTGCGGACTAATAAAAATTGTGTCGTTTTTCTCATCGTGTTTTAATTATGCCGATTAGTGTTTTCGAATTATCATAAATGTCCGACACGAGTCGACCCGATAGAATATTTTGGACTGTAAATCTGTTAAAAAATGTCGAGAAACTAGTGTCGCAGTGTCCGGAGATAAGACTCGGCCATGTAAAACGTATCGGGCTTACGAAACAAACGTTTTACCTTAAATTGTTAAGATAACCGAACGCTTCTCGGGTGTAAGTCGATTCCGACGGCGCAGGTAGACGCGCCCGTCGCTCAGCCTAAGAACAATGTTTGCCTTTCTTTTTTACTCCTCCGCTTGGATGGAAACAATGTTTTTCAATCATTTTTCCAAAATTAATCACTGATTTGGACTTCTTTTTTGTTCTTTTCAAAATAACTGGTTTTAATGAACAAGTTGGGATTAATGAACAGAAAAATGATGAGCTGAAATTTTGGTCGATGAAAAAACATTGAACGCTAGTTGAATAATTTGAACTTAAATTTTAATTTCTTAAATTACACCATTTGGAATTTCAATTTTTGTTCAAATAAAATAAAATAATAAAAATTGATAAGAAAATCTCAACTGAGTTGTATAGTTAATGAACTAAAAAAATTAACCTTTTTGAATCAAATTTTGAGTTGTTTTACTACATTTTTTTAACTACAAAATTAACCAATTATTGTATAAATTGTTTAGTACCAGTTTAGTAACTGTAACTAACGTTAGACTTAATTCAACTGAACTTGATTGAAGACTTAAAATAAATAAAATTAAAACCGGCTTAAAATTCTTATAATTAGAATTGAATCATGAAAAAAAAATGACATTGCAGTAACAAAATAAGATCGATTTAAAATGTTTATAAATAACCGACGGTCATTTTCAGCAATGAATTAAAAAAGTGCATAAAAACAGGTTGAAAAGGTATATAAAATTCAGTTGATAAATTATCTTTCACTGGCAGTCCGTCGAAATTGAATCAAATGTTATACAAAAATCCAACCGTGGAACATATTAATTAATATATTTAATCTTTTATCGTTTGTGACAAATATTATTAGTGTTACACGCTACTGCTTGTATAAATATCCACGGACATATTGATCACCGCAATATAATTATCCATTTTCATCGATTCGAGTGCCATTAAATACCTTGTCACAAAATTTGTAATTTCATTTTTTATTCTCTTATTCATCATTTTTATCTTTCTTTTTCACTTAAAATATAAAAACAATATAAAAATGATTATTAAATAAAATTTCCAAAAAATGTTTCATTAAAATATAAATAAAATATATGAATTTTTATTACGATTTTTTAATCATTTTTTATCATTTTTTATGATTTTTCTTGACTAACAAGAAAATTGATATCGACCGAAAGTGATGCGCCCGTTGCGTGCATCGCAACCGGCGCAAATTTCGATTCGTCCGATTTCACCCCCTCAAATGAGCGAACAAAGGCGGGGGATGGAAGGGGGGGGGGTTGATCAGCATTGTCAACCGATAGCTGGCGCTGGGATCAATCGTCGGGGCGTAATTGGTGATTTGCAAGTCTAATCTCCAGGGGGGGCTTGTGTTTTCATTTATTAGCCGCGAATTGGCTGCACTTATTAGCGCAGCGACGCATTTAAAATAACTCCACGCGAGCCGGGAATCCGCGTCGGCAGCGCCACATTGTGTTTGTGCGTGCAAAAATAAAAAAAGAAGAAGCCGAATACATTAACATGAATAATGCGAACGCGCGACCAGGCCCCCCTTTGTTTTTTTACAGGGGGCGGAGGGGCACACGCGGAAGTTACCGCGACAGACGTGAGAATTCGCAATTAACTGGCATATTATTCGTGGATTGCAAATTTCCTGTCTCGTCGGGAAAATCCTCGTTGCTGGTTTTAGTGTCTGCCACCAGAGGGCAGATTTTTTTAATTAAAATCAATGTTCTGGAATCAAATAGATTTTAGGATTATTTTGAAAAGTTTAGGCAAATTTGTCCTGAATTTTATTTGAATTTTTTATGCGAGTTTTAATTGTGAAAATTTTAAGTTATATCTGAATTAATGCAAGTTTTTTTTAACTGTCACCAGATGGCGCTGTTTAAAAAAATTAAAAAAAAACCAACTCTGATACGAAATGCGATGAAAACGAAAATTTTTTTTGAGAAATGTTTTTTCACTCTAATTGAAAGCTACTTTTTGAATTCAAGTTTAGCAAGGTTGTCACCAGAGGGCACTTTTTAAAAAAGTATTAAAAATAAAATTAAAAAATTTGTTTAGCTGCTTTTATTTGAATGAAAAATAATATTTAAAAAATATAGAAAAATTAATTAACAAAATCATCAAAAATGTACTAAACAGTTAAAAATAAAAATTCACCAGATGGCGTTGTTTAAAAAAGAACAAAAGATTTCGGATGAAGAACTGATTTTTGTTATTCTTTTCCAAATCATTTTTCGTTTCCCTCTTTTGATCTCGGGATTTTTCTTTTCACTAATTTTTCATTTTTATTTTCATTTTCAGAGTGTTTGAATGAACTTAACCTCAAAAAAAAATGTTTTTTTTTCCACTCGTTGTGTATTTTTTAAAGAAAATTCGTACGAAAACGGTTGTTTCGTTCCACGTGAATCCCTCGGCTCTCCACTGACAATAAGACACTTTTTCTCGTGTAAAAGTTCTCGCGCGACTGTGTGTACAAACAACGCGATCGAACAATGGATTCGTTGGCCCATGATATTCACGAGTTTTCAGTTCAGACACGTTGCTTCTAAAATGAGATCACCGACGTCATCTTGTTTCAACTCGGATTATTATTTTCAACCTCTCAAAATTTTGCATCAAATCCAAAGGCAACTTGAAAAAAAAAAATGCAAATGAAAATAAAAAAAATTGTAAATAATTTTTTTCATTGAATAAAAAAAAATGTCGAAATTAGAGAACGATGAGACAAAAAAAATTGTACAGCTTTTTATGATTTCGACATGGTTTATCAGGTGTGATTTCTTTGATTCGAACTCGATAAGATTACGTTTAAGAAGATCAAGTAGGGGTAGATTCTAAAGGTTGATTTTATAACAAACAATATCTGATACGACAGTCCGTTATTTTCGGTCGCGTTGTCGTGGCAGTTTATGAAGTCTCAGCGAGTGCCGATTTTACGTCCTCCCACAGTCTTGCTCTATTCTCTTTTGTAAGTAAAAAAAAGTTACCAATTCAATTTCAATTCAAAAAACAAACATTTTTATCTTTTAATCAAGTACAATTTTGTTTATTTTTAAAATTTTTTACAACTTAAAAACGGTATTCGAAGTGAAATTACATCCGATTTCGAGCAACTTTTAATAAAAAAATCAAAGGAATGAAATGCTAGAAAATAAATACAAAAATCAGATCAAAAAAATAAAGAAATGATTTTGGGTTAAAAGATGGATGCAAAAATTTGGTACGCATAAGATTTTGGTTTTATTTAGGTGTTGTCTGTCGAACCACAAACATATTTTTTGTACATCCTTATCTTTTCTGGCCGAATATGAAAACCTTCCACTGGACATGAAATAAACAATAATCTTAGGTAGCAACCAAATTTCACGTAATCTTATCTGATTGTAGGTATCTTATCGTTTATTGTTTTCGAATAAATTTTATTTGCCGAAGGACAAGAATTTAATTTTTTTTTAATACTTAACTCTCCCACACTCCGACGAACGAAGATAGACACAAAATTGCTCGTACAAATTCTTCGTGACAGAAAAAATTATTCCTCCGGTTTATCATATGGTATTCGAAGATTAGATATTATTGCTTGATTTAATTTCATAAATTTGCCGCACTTATCTATGCGCAATTGAAATTCGTAATGTTCGACGGTTTTTTTTTTCTTTTCATTTCTTTGACATATCGTTCGTTGATAATTTCAACGAAACATTGTTAATCAATTTCGTCTGACCATTTTTTTTCAAACTTGAAAAAAAAAAAAAAAAAAAAAAGAAAAAGAAAAAAAGAAACAAAAAAAAAAAAAAAAAAAAAAAAAAAAAAAAAAAAAAAAAAAAAAAAAAAAAA
>JAPYZS010000715.1:0-55594 GCA_030522925.1 Trissolcus japonicus
TTACATCCCATTACCTTCCCAGCGTCCGACGACAACGGTCAGCCAAGCGTCAGTAGTACTCTGCCAGTACTCCGCCGTTTGTAAATTTCTACATGGGTTCAGGTGCTCCACAAATTCGTTCTAAAGCAAAGTAAGAGCTTGTGCACAGCAAATTTGTTGCAGACTGAGCTAGCATTTACGATAAAAATTGAGCGACTGAACTTTCGTCTGACTCAGGATCCACAACGTTTGTTTATTTTGTCGAAAAAGTTATATTATAATTAAGAGTTATTAAGTTGATAATCTTATTAATAATCAATAAAAGTAAATAAAAAAATTTTATTTATTTCATTCAAGAGTATATCAAATATTCTTGAATGCTATAAAGACAATATTTTAAAAAATGTTTAAATGCTTAGCAATTCTCTTTCTCACATAGCTGACAAGGTGATTTTAGTTTTTAACATTTTCCAACTGGCTGTTATTATTTTGCATTGATCGTTGGTATGAAACATAGAACGATACGACATTTAAGCTTATTTGGTCTATTAGAAGTTGAATGGTCCATTCAAAGTTATGGCAGATCTACTTTCTTGCTCTCATAGCCAAGCTGTATGCAAAGCATTTACAAAAAAAATTCTGCAAATCCTCATTTTCATACAAAATTTGCATAAATAATTTGCCTGCAATATTAAGAAAAAAATGTTTGTTAAAATTCATATATAAGTCAAAAAAAACAATTTTTGATTTTCAAAACTTGAAAAAATTAAAATTTTTAAATCAAATTTGTGTAAATTTTGAAGTAAAGTGAGAAGTTAGATTTACACGTTTCTATATAGCATTTATGTAAAGTTTGCGAAAAATTTACAGAAATCAGGGTGTTATTGTCATTTTTTGTATCAATTTTTGTATGCGCGTACGTACAAGAAAAATAAATACCTTTGGATTGTCCGGAATGCTCGTGGTTAAAGTTATTTTTTGATTTACGATTTTTCAACTCAACTGAAGTAGAAGACGCTTTTTCCGAATTAATCGCGATCGCTCCGGCTAGTAAGAAATTTTTCGTATATATAACGATTATGAATTAGAAAAATACGACGAAGCCTGGTCTGTTTTTTCTCCGAAAATATGGGCTCAAGCATCAACATCCGAGCTATACGAACGAGCAATTCTCCGAAGCTTTTCACAGGCATTTAAATGAAAATTTTTATTCAGCCCAACCTATCCTTCATGACTGACGTTTCAAAAAAATTAACGTAGACACAAAGTCTATACTGAATATGTGACTGGACCCATTGATCGCATTGAAACGCTATGAAAAGCAAGTTTCAAATTTAGACCTCTCTCTGAGAAGGACTGTAAATGTTTTTCATTTTTTTAGTCATTTTTATAGTGTTGATTAAATAAGACGTGCATTAAATGTATGGTTTTTATTATAAAGTTTTTGTAGTGTTTCTGTAATTTTCATATTTTTAATATATTTCTGTATTACCGTTGATATGTGAAGTGTATCCAAAGATTTTTTTCTAACAAACTATAAATTAATATTAACTATAAATATTAACTGTATCTTTATTGCTGCTGAATTATACAAAAATTATAAAATAAACAGTAATGTGACGTTGTGCTGAAAATTGACTTTCTTTTCAATCACATTCGCATAGGTTTTGCACGCCTTGTCCTCTCAAACGCTGTAAAATTTTTCCAGTAGACAAACTGTTGGAAAAGGTTGCTCTTCACGCGACTTGCGTCGTTCTTTACTTTTTCCGTCCCTTTTCATACATTTTTAACTTTTTCTCCAACCAACTTGTTTTCTCTTCTTCTGTAAAAAAGAAGCGACTTCTTGAGGTAAATCGTGAGCCAATATAAAAATATTCCCATGTAAAAATATTCAGTTGGATCTACGTTAGTTAGACGTCGGTCAGAGTCGTTCCGTCATTTATTCCCGGCGCTGGATCGACGTTAGTTCAACGTCCGCATGTAACACCCTTCAACGTATGTTAACGACGTCTACTTGACGTCGTCACCTAGCGTTGGCACTACATCGTTTTCCAATGTTTCTTGAAAACCCATTAAGGCACGTCGAATTTATACCTGCAAACGACTTTGACCGACGACTTATTGACGTTGGTCCGACACAAATGATGTTTCACCGTTGTTGGATCGAACTTACTGAAGTATAATATATTTACTAGATTTGCTCATAAAATTGGTCAAATTTTATACTAGTATTGTCAGTTGATATTGAATAATATTCATTTCTTTAATTTATTATTGCTTTCTAACAATTTTATTATTATTGGATTATCATTTTTCATAATTTTTTTTTCTTACGCTTTTAAATATGTAATTATTTCTATGTATATACATGTAATTTATTTCTATTGTATATACATGTAAAATTCAGTTTACTTGCGGGAAACAAAATTAAGGAGTCATAGACAAAGTCTCCCAAGTTAATGTCTCCCTTGCCAACTTCAGGTTGGTGTTTGCGAACGCAGCCAACTTGTTGCAGAATTGAAGGTGCTGACCACCTTCTCACTCTGACAGTTTTAAACGCTTTGACGTTTACGTCAAATTAGGTCAGTTCGTCCCGAAAAACGTAAACATGAACAAAGTGAAAATAAATTTCAACAGGTAACAAAACTTGAATTATTTTTTTATTTGGTTCAATATTCTAATAACGTTAGGTTTTCTTGTTATTCTTAGTTGTATTCATATTTTCAGGTTTGGGCTGTTGAGTATCACACTTACAAAAATGGAACGTTAATTTCTGTATCTGAAGACAAATCAATCAACTAGTATGAACGTCCTGTTTGGTGTTATTGTTTCATATAAATAAAGATTGATCCATTTTTCCATTCAATTTGTATTTATTTAAAACAAATTTCCATTCCTACCCGTTTATTTTATCTAACAAAATAAGGAACATTAGCTTGATTACAATTTTATTATTCTTTATAATAGGTGACGACATTGCCAAAGCCACACACAAGTGACTGGAAAGAACTGAAAATCACCGTCCAGTTGACAATCCAAAATCGTCAGGCGGCAATCTCAGTTATTCCTTCTGCTGCTTCTCTTATCAACAAAGCTCTGAAGGAACCACCAAGCGATCGCAAGAAGGTGAAGAATATCAAGCACTCCGGAAACTTGTCATTCGATGACATTCTCGCTATTGCAAGACAAATGAGACCAAGGTCCATGGCAAGGGAACTCTAAGGAACTGTCAAAAAGATCCTTGGAACTTGTCAGTCCGTTGGATGCACCATTAAGGGAAGGCCATCTAACGATTTGATCTACGACATCAAGGGGGGAGTCCTCGAAGTTCCAGAAGAGTAAATGGTGGATTTAGGGCCTGTTTCTTACGTTTTCACGTACACCAACAATTTACAAAGTTTTGTGTCGTAAATCAACTTGTACATGTTTTGCAAACATTCAAACTTGTTGAATGTTTGAAAATAACATTAAAGTTTAAACTTTTAAAGTTAAGTATTAAATTCGAATTTTTTATTCAATAAATTAAAATTAGATAATAAGATAATAAGATAAAATTTTTATTGTTGAATCTAAGAATCAAGGCTCTTAGTAGGGGTTGGCATCCCAATTACCGAATCGGAGTTGCCTGATGCAATTTTGATAGGCCCATCAAATCCACCTGGACGACATGTTCCGATATTCGGTGACTTTTTTTAAATATCTGTTTCGTTCAAATTCACATCTTTTTTAAGGGGGAATATACACCAAACAAGGTGATATTTTCACCTAAGTTCAATGCATTATTCTAAAAGTTATAATCAATTTCGATTTTTTACGTTTATTAGCGCCATTTTGTTATTTTAATTCTAAATTGAAAATGACTCTGTAGCTAAGAGCGTCTATTCTTATTCTACCTATCGCACTTTCAATTTTTAATTTTTGACCGAAATTACACGAGAAATCGTGACAAACGCGCAGCAGTTCAAAAAAAAATTTTTTTTAACAACGTTATAAACAATCATTTGTTAATAAAATTTAATAAAAATGTTTTCGCAACATAAAATATTCCTTAAATGTTGCTGAATACAATGTACATTTTTTTAATAACAATGATTGATTATAACTTTCAGAATAATGCATTGAACTTAGGTGAAAATATCACTTTGTTTGGTGTATATTCCCCCTTAAATAAAATTTCATTTTTTTTGAATGTGAAAGTTGTAACTTCTAATTTTGCATCTGTTTGTACAAAAAATTGTCAACACTTAATATTCTTTTTCGAGTAAAGTGATTTTCTTATGACCTTAAACAAACTGTAAAAATTTTTTGTTTTTTAACAAAAATTTTATTTCACTTTCAGATACTTGTTGGTACGAATAAAATTTTATGAAAAATATATATTGTGTTTCGTCTTTTTATTTCACAGTGTTTCACGTTTACAAAGTTTTTTTTTTATATTGTTTCTTTTGAACAGCTTGATTATAATTTTATTTTATTATTCCTAATAATAATTTAATCAAATCGGATTGTTTTCATATTTTTATTTATATTAATTTTGAATTTTTGAAAAAGTTCCGATTGAAAAAAAAATAAAAAACAATAATCGCGATTGTCTTTTGTTACACCGTAGCAACTGTTTGCGACAACGTTGACAGACTTGGTAAAGTAAAGTGAAGTGAATTAATTTAAAATGCAAAGACCTGTAACAAATAACTATCCGGAAAACCTGCCTTCTAATAAAAAGTTGCATTTTGATATCATTTGACTGATGTCCCATCGGACGGGCATCGTTCAAATGATGCGTGAAGGCGAAAGGCAAAAATATTTGCTGAAATCCGCCTGCGCCGAAATAACGGAGCGGTTATCATTACGACGAAATTGTCGCTCATATAAATTGGCCCGTAAGTGCAGATGAAAAATACAATTAAAATATTAATTGTTTTCCAATTTCTTTCAGTTTCTTCATTTATAAATTGTATGTTTTTCTAAATCAATAGATAATCATTATAATTATCATTTTTAGGTACTTCGGTGCGAATGATATGGATTAATCTTGTGAAAAGATATGAGAAAGAACTCAGCACGGAAAAAACTAGAAGGCAGTTTTCCGAGTGGTCTCTCTTCCACTCGATGGTTCGATTCGAATCTAACGAGCAGAGAGAGAGGAGGTTCGTCGTCGAGGCTGTCATTCATGGTTTCGACGTAATCCCACAGCCCCACAACGTGCTTCAAAAGATGCGGCTGCATCTTGGCATCATATGGCTGATGTCCAGAAGGCCATCCTGACCCTGCCCTGTTAAAATTGGCTTGCCAGGAAGTAACAGGACAACTTTCTAAGCAGCGCGGTTCCTATAATTTAAGCAGTAAAGATTTTACTTATTAATAATATTAACATTTGAAAATGTTATATCAAGTAATTTTTAATCAACTTCAATTTATCTTTTCTAGGGACTTCTGTAATAATGACTTGGAACAATCTGGTAAAGAAGTATGAAAAAGAGCTGTCATTTGAGGAGGCTAATGAACGTTACACCCAGTGGCCACTTTTTCATTGTATGATGAAGTTCAATCAGATGGAAAGACTGATGGAGAGTAACTTAAAAATATTGGGTAAGCTATAGTAAAATTTTCTTCGAAGACTTGTCGGTAAGTATGTGCGTATGTCCGAAATTTTTACTACAACTATTTAACATCCATGTGCAATTGGTCAACTTCTAAATTATCAAAGATCAAAAAAATCAGTGTATCGCCTAATCAAATTATGGTCAAGTATAATGACTTCGAAACTGAATCACGTAAACTTCAGGTGTTGCGAAAAAATGTGTCTATTGAAGATATCGAAAATTATCAACTGACACCAGCTTATTCAAATGAATTTTCTCTTACGGACAAAAAAAAGACTTAAAGTTGATGATGACAAAAAAACGTATCGCAAATCTTGAGTTATTAAACTGAATGTATTCAGATCCAACGTCTACGATCAAATTTAAAAAAAATCATTGTTTTTATTTTTTATCTACATATGTTAATTGCAATTTATTGTAATAATTATCAAAAATAAATTTATATATTTATTTCCTATAAGCACAAGATATTCAGAGAATATTATACGTACATAATAGATATTAAAGAATAATAAAAAATAATACATTGAATGTCCGCCCGAATAATAATTCCGGAATATTAATTTAGGTTTTTGAAATTATATAAATATTCTGGAAATGTGATACGAATTCGGATAGGAAAGATTTGTTTGGCGATTATTTTAAAATAGCTACACTCCGCAAAACAATTATCGATCCACCTAAAAATGCCTATTTTTACATCTGCGTAATTTTTTTATTTGTATGTCCAAAAAAGTTACCAGCATAAAATTCGAAAAGCTGATGATCTAAGCTTCAATTTAATAATAAAATTAATTATTTTTCATGAATCTATTCAATGTTATAGTCAAAATACTGAAAAAAAGTCACTTTTTTTTAAATATCTATAACTTTCAAAAGTTTTAATCTTTATAATGTTTTAATTTTTTTTCTTCGTAAATCGTCAGGAGATCCTGAATTTTACATTTCAGCGGTAAGAGACACGTGTGTACAGGATATTGTTGTGGTATAGTGATTCAGAGTTTGCAAAATTTTTTTCATCGAAACATTGGACAGCAGCGCGATCTGTTGCGATGTTAAAATTTTGTTTAACAAAGAATGTCAAAGCTAAGGTTCCAAGGGGTGTGGATCGTTAATTGTTTTGCGGAGTGTATTTTGTGAAAATTGCTATTCATTTTCGGCGTACAGATTTTGACCAGGTTGAAGAAAATTCATGGATTTGACTCATTTCATGTTCAATAAGAACATATGAAAAAAAAAGCAACAACCGAAGTGTCGACGATTGAGATATTCGTCAAAAAATGTTCATTTCATTTTTAGTAATTTCGGCTATATATTAGTTTTTTGGAAAAAATACTAAAGATAAAATTTCTTATCAGCGATCAAACATTTTGTTCTGACTTGATTCCTATGGAAGCACACTATATAACAATTAAATTGCATCAAAAGCGTTCCTCAATTGATGAACTAAGTTGTTTTTGTTAAAAACGAATGACAAAAGTTACCAAAAATTACCTTTTCAAAATTAAGAGAAAAATCTGACTCAAATAAATAATAAGAAAACAAATCTGCTGGGTGTGTTTTCGTCTTATATCGTCAATTACTTAAAATAAATATTTCGACACGAATAAAAATTCATTGAGTATTCACTTTTCAAATTTTCCCTGGTATACCCATATTCATATTTTTAGTTCGTACATTTTAGAATGGAGAATGAACAACGTTTTTCATATTTTTGATGTAATAGAAAATATAAATTAATCTTGACAATTGAAAATATGAATTATTTATATAAAACACATATTTCAAGAAAAACTTGCCAAAGAACAATGAAATCAATTTTGATAACGTCATCCGGACGTAGAAATCAGAATGAAAAAAATTTTCTTAAAACAAAGTCAATTTTCAACCTTTCATAACTTGGCTAAATTTTGATCAATTTTTTTTAATAATTCTTATCAGCTCGGCGCCACCTTTCCGGATATTAAGGTAAATGTATCCCCTATCGTGACTGTCCACTACTGTGAGTTTTGATATTCAAGTTAATATGAAAAAAATTACGATGACGCTAATAATAATCATTATACATAAAACTCAAGATCTTTTTGTTCGTAACAAGATAATCGGTATTCTTTTTCAGTATTAATTAATAAAAAAAATATATAAATTGATCAAAGTTTGGACTACTAGTTGGTCGCCTGTCAAAAACTAATAAAGTACTAAAGCTAAAAAATACGAGTATAAAATGAACTTGCATAATAATTATAATCATAAACGATGAACTAATGAAAAAATTTACCAGTAATAGTAATAGTAATAGTATAAGTATAACTAAATGTGTTTAGATGAGTAAAAAACATTATGTAAGTATTTTTAAATAAATGATCACGGTAGGGAGAGCATCTGAAGTTTTATGTTTGCTGGTTTTCGTGAATGAAATTGAATGAAGTGAAGAAATCCTACATAGTTTTTGTTGTTTAAAGTTTTTGATCAGAAGTTTACATATTATTTATCATTTTTCGTAAGTTATTGTTTACAAATCGAGCGTGATGGATTTGTTACCAATTAAAATATCCACCAATATCTGAGTGGTATTTTTATTCGTTCACAATTTTCGATAATGCAATTGTGGCGTTCATTTGAGAAACTCAAATATTCTTACACTCACGGTAGAGGGTACGTTTACCTTACATTAAAAATGGGTAACGAGAAGGATTGACCTTATTTTAATACGTCGAAAAGTGGTAGTTCCTGTCACTGTGTTAACAAGACACTACAGTTCCTCTGGCTCATTTTTTTTAATACTTGACCAGAGACACTACCGTGTCTCCTGATACATATAAAATTTTCCTTGGGTAAACAATATATGATTTACTAACGTACATATTTTTGTTTATATTATGCTGTAAAATATGCGGAAAGTATGCGTATCATCACAACTTGGAAGCAAACCACGATTCAATACGGAAATATCTTGACTGTCGGCCTGAACAATGAAAATTTATTAGACAAAAGCAAAAGTGGGGTTGGGGTGATGATTGTGAATAGTGTGCGAGATGGTCGGAAGCTCGCGCGTTAAATTTACTTGGGTCATTAAACATTCAAACATCACGAAGTTGTAAGCAAGAGTTGCACGAACAAAAGGATAGATGTTTCATGTTCACAGCTTTATAAAGAGTCCACACTTAGCTCAAACGCGCGATGTCGGTAGTCTCGTTACGTAATATCGTTACGTGCTCTTCGACTTAAGTGCGGCCGAGCGTGCACCTCGCCTTACGTGCGCGTCGTTCTTCAAAAAGTCTCAAGTCAATCTCTATTAGAGGTCTCGATATGATCGATAACTTGACTACGGCATTTTCATATTCGCTCAATTTTATGCCAACGCGCGATGGCCTTGCCGCCACCACACGGAAGCGGAAATGATAAACTTATATTCAAAACCTTTTGTTGGCCAATATTGTGTTTATGTATTTTCACGTGCCAATTACAACGTTCACATGCAAGCGGATTTTGCATTCTTAGTATCAAAATATCACGAGGTGAACTCTTATCTTATTTGTAAAATTCATTTCCCTGAAAAGAAATCGTTCCACTCGGAGCTACGCGAAATATTCGTTCGCAAAATATTGTTTTGTAATTCGCATTTTTTTCTCATTGCTTTTTTTATCCTCTCAGTAGGAAACGAAAGAAATAATACATGAGGGTATTGAGCCAACTTTTAACGAGTTAAGAAACTCGCCAGTTATCTTTTCTATTGAACAACTCAAGCCATCGTTATAGTTTTCTCAATCAAAATATATATTATTATCACTTTCTTTTTACCATTGACAATTTTCTCGTTCAATTTCAAATCACAACAAAGAAACGTAGATTCATCCAAGTAGAAAATATTAAATGTTTTAGGAATGTCTTTTGAACATTCCACATAATTTTGTTTTTTCGTTTGCTTTTTTTTTGTTTTTCTAGCCACATTTTCACTTGGCCTGTACGAATTAGTAATGGGATTGAATTTCAAACATACCAGCCCAATAAATAAGCCCTTATCCAAGTGTTTTTAAATCCAGCCCGTAAATGTCCGAATTTTTCATTCCCTCTTTAATTATACGTTCACTTTGCCAGGAACAAAAACAGGTCGTTTTTAAAGGCTTAACCCAGTTTCGCGAACCTAATTTTGTCAACAGTGCTAATATAATCCATAAAAACGACACCACCAACACAGAGGTCCCTTAGACCAAAATTTTAATGCCCTGTGATCCTGATCGTGTAAGTAGCTTACTGAATTGACACTGAATTGAAATTAAATTTGACCAAACAGGAAATATGAATAAAATCGCTACGACGAAACTTTTACGTGAAATTTGACTTTACATTTCAATCTTTCCAAAAAAGCCTTTGAATTATTGAAGGATAAACGTGATCGTTAGACTGGAGAACTATGTGAAATTAAAAAAAAATTGTCTATTCAGTCGCAATCAGTCAAAATCTCATAATTTTGTTCTTTATCATTTGATACATCCTTTGTCGCATTACACATAGAATTCACATATTTACTAAAAAACGTTTCCTCTAATACATTATTTTTTACAGTGAATACAAGCAATCCTGGGCTCCAGTCGAATAAAACCTAATAAACATCGTTATGCATTGTACTTTGTGAAGAAAAGCAAAATACCTTTGTCTCTCACTTAGACGGAGAACGTAAATTGTGTGTTATGCAAAGTTTACGTCTTGTAGTTCAATCTAGAAATGCAACTCATAACAATTTTGCAAATTCTCGTAAACAAGAAGATGCGTGGGTTTTTATTAGTTTTGAAGGATACCAGTTGTATGAAAACATTTCAACACATCATTTTGTGACATCATATCCTGTTATATTTTTTATTTTTTACATTTGAAAAGGAGAATATTTTCAATTTCACATAAAACAATAAAGTATGAAGAAAAACTCTTCATATCTGCTGTCCTCACAAATACATGTATTTTCTACTTATTTTCATAAGCGTAATAATTCAATTGAATTGGGTAATGTTAGTTACGAACAGGTCTAAAAATCATCAACTTTAAAAGCTTAACTTAATTCATCATAATTAGCATGTGAATCGTTAAGCCAATGATCGATGTTGTAGTGTATGAGAGATGCATTGAGCGCCAGCCGGCGTTGTTTCCATTATTCATTGTCCATCGCCAGTTGGAAATGAGGTCGCTGCTACATAAACGTGATTTAATTCGCACGATGTTACGTCTACATGCACTTCAACCCATAGAATTAAATAGTCAAGTTTAAGTCGATTGCATCTGCGATGGCATGATAGAATTTTTCATTCACCAGAATAGTGCTTCTGAATCGTGCGGCTATTCCCAAGATTACCATCGAAATTTAAAATTGAAAATCACTCGTTTTTGAAAGTAACATATTTTTTGCTGTTCTAAAAGCTGACATAAATAATAATAAATTACGAAATGAAGTAGCGATTGTATATAAACTCTTAAATCAAACGACTGTAAGATGAAATCTTCTCCCCAATGGATATAAACGAGCCCCGTTTTATGACATCTGAGCAAACTTTTTGAATCTTTCAAAGCTAAACGGAATAAACGAGGTTAATGAGCCAACTGCATTTAAAAAGTAAACGTGCACAGGCCATGTTCCTGTTTTAAATTCGCAACATCCTCTAGTGAAAATGCTCCGTATGTTGGATACAAAAATGAAACGTATATTGACCATCAATTATTCCAGATATCATATACTGACTATGTATGGACCGTAAACCCTTATTGATATATAAATTTTAAAATACTAGTATACAGCGCGCGCGAAGCGCGCGCTACATAGTATATTGTTTAATTTTTCAATTTTCAACTGCACATTTTCACCTGTCAAAAATAAAGCAACAAACTGTCAAAATTGAAGTGGTTACGCATGAACTTGGCCAACGGTTTCTGTTTGTTACCTAAAAACTAAAAAACGACAAATAAATAAACTAATGTAACGTTTAAGATCTGCTGCAACAAAGTTAGAGACTTTTTTTATAAAAATTAAAATACATATTGTTGAAAAGAAAAGCGATATTCTACGACAAACGTTCAGAATTTTCAGCATAATTTTTATGTTCAACTAATCAATCAATGTCAAATAAAAGTCAAACAATCAAAAAATGATTTCTACAATTTAGATTTATCTGAAAAACGAAAAATCATTATTCATTAACAATAATAATAAAACTTCAATTTTTTGTTTAGGAAAGTGTAAAAAAAAGTAAGAAAATCTCACTCTTCTCTTTGAATTAATTTGCAATTTGATTGTTAATTAAAATTAAACAAATCTGTACTATAGGTATCATTCGGTTTCTAATACCTTAAGCGTTGCAGGCGTGTTCCTTGAAATCCCCTTAGTAATAAAGGCTATACACACTTAACGTTGTATTCATTTTAAGGAGAAACAACAGTCAAATTACTCCGAACTATTTGGTAATACAAAAAATATAAGCGTCGTTAATATGACGTTAAATTAACTTCGGAATATATCCTTATGAACTAGATATGAGTTGACTAGCGACGACGTGCCGATCACAATTTTTTTACCACGATCACTTAAATAAACCACAAAAGAAATCAATTAATGAGTTTTTTAACAAATTATTCACATGTTCTTAATGCGACTGTTAACAAAGTAAGAAAGTAAGTTTTCTTAACGGAGTAGAGAACCGAGGAATTTCAACTAGTTTTTCATATATCACTCATGCAAAGACAATAGAATTACATCCATTTTTTATAAATAAAAAAATAGATTATCTAAAATAAAAAAGTACATTTTCTTGTAATTTACTTCATGACATACTGAGAAAATTATTTCGACTAGTTTTCTGCATTTTGTGTAATGCGTAATCACTTTGTGTCATTGGATAATATAAATTCATTGCTTTGTTGATTTTATTCTAATACAAAGAAATCTATTCTCTAGGACAAAGAAGCAACCATGCAATTGAACACCCCTGATAAAAACCCTAGTAAAAAGGATCATAAAACATATATTGATAATATATTATTCCAGAAATTATATATATTGACCATATATTGACCATACATGTACAATTTTTAGCTAATATCTGTGGCTGTGAGGAAAAACCAGTTGAATGCTTTGTCAATACATGGTCAATATATGATTTGCTGAAAATAATATATTGTCAATATATGGACACTAGTAAACAGCGCGAGCTGCGCGCGCTACATAGTATATGGTTTAATTTTTCAATTTTTAACTCAATTTTTTTCACCTGTCAAATATAAAGTAACAAACTGTCAAAAATGAAGTGGTTACGCATGAACTTGTCCAACGGTCCGCGGCCAACTTTAATCCTCCATTCAACTTTTTTAAAATGGATGGATGGATGGAATGTATGGACAATATAGAAAACATACATCATGTATAGTTGAAAAAATGTTAATATCTAAACTGAAAACATAAATTTGTAAACAAACAAAAATATTTGGAAAATTTTTAAAAGAAAAAACAATTCTACAATGTTGTAGTTAATCAGGGGCACCAGGAAGCAGAAACGCATGGTTTAAAGCACTTGTATTAGATTTAAAGTATCTTCTCGGCACTCTATCTAAATCGGCACTCGTAACTTCTCTCTTAAGCCGGAATAACTTTTTCATAGGTTACCAACATCTCCTCCCCGAGAAAGTGAATTTGTATGTAACCTACGTTACTTTCAAGATTGGTAAGAATTGCCCTATATCGCTGAATTTTCATTTCGATTTCAATTCTATCGCTTTATTTTTATATGTTAGTGAGTTAGATTCATAAATGTACTTGCAATTTATGGACTTACCTGGGCATGGTTTTGTCAACCATAAATAATGTCTAATCTGACGTGAGATTAATCTGATGGAAGAGGTAGTCCACGGAAGTATATACCAGTAAATTATTGCCATAAGCTTGGGTCGTACTTAGTAGATGTAATTTTCCTGGCGTGTCTTTCGTGGCATTCTTCCGCACACCCTCATCGCATGATACTTTTACGTCAAAGTGCAGCAGGCTCAGTTATCTTACTTGGCGCTGGCAAGTTTCCGCAGTGCTTCTTACGTGGAATACATCAACGTAGTAAGAGATATATCAAGAGGACGAGACCCTCGAGATTTCATCCAGGTTACAAAAGTATCTGCAAACAGATGCATCAGCAATATTAGAACGGAGAAATGTATACATGCGTGATCTTTAATTATATTTAATAACAAACTAATACTATTTCTCTATTTTCTCATATTTGTATCAACATTAGAGTAAAAATGTTTTTGATATGAAAATTTTTTTGTTTTGAAAAAATGAGGCGTTGAAAAATCTACATAAATGTTTTACATGAGAACGACACGTGTTTTTGTATCAAAATTTAAAACTCGTGTAATGGAACTTGGGAGTAATGAAGGAATGAGTGTCCTCTTGTGAGCTGGTATGATGGCTTGTTTCAAAACAGCTTACGAGTAAATTTTGCAAGCCCTCAACTGTCAACTTTAACCCGGCTTTATTTCATTTTTTTTTTAATTTAATTCTGTTGGATTGGATAACTTTTCTTTAATTTAAAAATACAAATTGAAATCAATCAATGTAATTTAGTTTATACCAATTGGTAACAATTTCTGATTTTTCCAGGAATACACTGAATAACGATTATTTTGAACATTTGTTTGAATTAGCAAGTCAACAGAAAATGATACGTCCCACGTGGTTAAAATTCACTCGTAGAGTTCAATTTCATTCATGACATTCGAGATGCATTTCTAGCTCAAAAGAGAGTAACTGTAAACTTCGTTCACAAATAGACAGATAGATATTTCCGCTTGCAATTACTCTTTACATTTTCCTCTCAACTTTTTATATAAATTCAACTCACTCGTGCTGTAAAAAACATAATACAGAATAAATAGCTTATTAGATGCCAATCATATACTTTATATTTATCTTCTATCTGAATCTGAAAAGTTTTCATAATATGAGGTAATTGCAAATCAATAAAAATTTTCTTAATACACAAACTTTTTGAATGAAATTCCAAGAAATAATTTAAAGTCATTATTAAAGTCGTTTTTATATCGGTATTGTTGTAACGAGATAAAAGATTTCGTAAATAATGAGACCATTCTCTGAATAGTATTTATAAAAATGATTTACGAAGAGAAAAAAAGGATGAGCAATTCTCGAACATTTTGAAATCCTTGAAAATAAACTGAACGAATGAGATTATTCTTTTTTGATTTTTCATTATAAAAAAACCAACCTTATTCATTCACATATTTAAAAAATGTTCAATGAATAAATAAATTGGGGAATTTTTTTTTCAACATTATTCAATTGAAAGTGAACCAATGAAATTACAATTTGAATCAATGAATTATCAATTAAGTGAGATTGCACGAGTTTTGAAATTCGTTCAGATCTCTCAATCGATCGGAAAGTTTGATGAAAAATTAATCAGTTTCCAAACGTGATGCCTGCACCAAAATTTCGTAATCATGTATTGTCAAGATTGATTGCACCGCAATAAAATAGCGGTTACGTGGCTGAGTATTCTCTTACAGTTTGATTGATGATGACCTCTGTTAAGCTTATTTGTCCTGCAATAATACCCATGAGGTCAACCTTCAATTACTGTTTATAAAAGACACCATACATGTGATTTTTTTCAATTAATATATAATTTTTAGATGTTGAAAAGACAGAGCATTAGACTGCAGTTGCAATAGAGAATACATCAAAATGCATTCAAAAAATTATTAAAAAATTAGTTAAACAATGTTTGCAAAATTTTTTTAATTAAACGGAAAAAATAAATATCTTATTATTGTTCCATTATAAAACATTGAGACAATTTGTAATCGTCTTTTCTGTCAAAACGTTCATTTAAGACATTATTTCTATCTTTAGAACTGAAGTACTTGTTTTTGAAATGTAATAATAAATATATTTTCTGTTTTAGGTGAGCTTACAAGATAAATCAATGCTAAAGGTGGAAAATAACAAGTAAGCAAAAAATGTGCCGAACTTTATAAAGAATTCGTTATAATTATCAACGAAATGAAAATGTTGATTACCATGACAAATTGGAGCGCCAAACATAGGTTATAAGTTGTCCTCCGGATTAATGAGATCTGTCATGTTTTCACAAAAGAAAATTATAAGGTACAATTAAATTGTTATGCTTAAACTAGAATTCTGAGTTGTTGGAAGAGACAGTGCAGTTACAGCAAACTCACATTTTAGTAGTAATTTGATGTCACAAACCAGTCAAACAGCACTTTCAAATGTCAGCTACAAAATATACATTTTCGAATACATACAAATATACTTTGTATTCGTGGAGAGAAAAGAAATCGGAATTGTCTCATTTATTGAGTTGCATTTTGCTATATTTTCAATGTAAAAGAGTGCCATACTCAAAAAATCACAATAATTCTGTGACTACGAGGAAAAACCAGTTAAGTGTTTTTTTGTACATTTAAGTTAAAAAAATATTTTACGTTGTTTTTTTTTATATACTTCTGTACTCAAAAAAGTGTTTCTATGGGGATCAAAAAACGATAATTCACATGTTTTAACATTATTCAGGACTCTAATTTTGTTTAAAAAATGTTTAAAGCTTTATTTTTTAATGTTTTCAGCTAGTAGATCACTGGTTTTTTCTCACAGCCACAGAACTCTAATAGAAAATATGTAATAATATTTTATTCATAGTAAAAGATGATTTCACATAAAAGTACAGATAACATTTATATGATATGACCCTTTAATACGATATCAATGAAAATGAATATTTGCGAGAAATGTTACGAAACTATTTCAATGAAAAATTATACAAACATTATTAAAACATTTTTGTATATATTTAAATGTTAAAATTCGACGATATGTTCATCTACATTACATTCATATGTTTACATTATAAAAGAAAATAAGACATTGAGAATTAATTTTTACAAAAGACAAATCCTTCTATTTACATTTCAAAATATTCGATACTATTTTTGGTATGGTATTCTTCTACGATTGTTGGTAGTTAAATTCTGAATTCATTTCTCTCATTGTGTGCAGCTTTGATAGAATTCCAAATTGTTTTTCATTTCGTTTACAAGTGGACGATTATAAGTGAACATTTATACGCCACTATTTTCTAATGACTTGATGCAACTCAGCAAACAGCAGAAACAATGATAATTACGTCAATAACAAATAAAACATGACTGAGAAAAAAAATAAAAATTGTAGACGAGAGTCTTCATTGATGTAATAATCGTCTTTAATTTCCGTTGATCGGATTTTTATTGAAAAAAAAAAGTTTAATATTGTAATACTGATGGAATTGCGCAGATAAATGAAAGAACAAAATCGACTTGCGGTCTGCGGAAACGTACAAAAGTCTGCAAGAAGAGTATTTGGCTGGTAATTATTTTAATTAATGTCTCATAACGCATTGCGAAAGACAGCGTTTGACAAGCACCTCAAACACATCTCGTTTCTTTGATTAATTAAATTAAAAGTTTTGGTCACTTGTATAAGTGCTAGGAAATTAAGCGAGATATTAAATACCCACTTTCTGACAGGTGTAAAAAATGCAAGTGTCATTTTCTCAGCTGGGCAATTTATTTAATTTTTTTTCTACGTGACTTGATTGTACCAAAACGACGCGACACTTGACCTTTGACACAAATTTCGATCAAAGGCTAGAGCGTTTCGCGCTCAAGTCGTCATGAAATAAAAAAACGCACTCGAGTTCATCGAATCAAGTAGCTCGGAATTTTTTTCACGTGCTCTTCGTTTTACTGCTTCTGTTTCAACGATATGACAATTGATCAGAAGTACTCTAAAATGTGTAAAAGATTTTATCAACATTTATTTCAGAGATCACAAAGATTTGAATATAATTTTGAAAAATGTTCTAAACTTTCTTATATTAATCGACACTTCATTAAAAACAATATGCTAAAATTTTTTAGCGAAAAGTGTTTGAATTATATTTTTATGTTCGTAATCGATGGGAAACATTTTCGTAATAACTGCACACTGGTGAAAGGTAATATAAGAAATTCCTATGAGGAGACACGTAATGTAAGGCAATGAGGATGAAACATATTTCCACGTTCAGACAATACAAACATTCGTTTATCTTCAGCCACTGCATTATGTAAGAATGGTAGCGAATTGCAAAAGAGTCATAAGTTGATTTGTGCTGCTCACATTTCTTTTACGAATGAACATTCTGAAAGAAAAGACATGACATCAAAGCTATGGTGTGTAAATAAAAATAACATTGATTATATACTTAACTACATTTATTATATTATATACTTATTATTTTTTACAAACTTAGAATAATATCAAAATTTTGGTAAAAATTTTGGGAAAAAATGAGAAAAAAATATATTTTGGAAATACAACAAAATATTTTTTCTATAAAAAATATATTCCGGCAATAATCATTATATATATATATATTATAAATTTCATTCTATACATTTATAATAATATATAAAATAATGAGTATAAATTAAAACATATTCTAGTGAATATATTTTCGATCGTGAGGGCATGTAGTTAAAACAATAATAAACATTTTTAATTTCATTGAAATTATGATATAAGAACTCGATTAAAAAGTTACACAAGAACTCAATCGCCCGCACTTTGATTTTGCTTTGCGTATGAATAACTTCGTCGATAATTCATATACTCGGGTACATAACATGACTTCTCTTCGTCAACGAAGAGCCCGGGCTGAACTCGCACCGTAAAGTGATCTTTTGAAATTAGAAGAAACTTCGAAGAAAAGTTTCATAACCAAGTTATACACGAAGGTCTCGAATAACCTTATTTTTATGAGATTGTAATTTTATTATAGGTTTTGAAATTTGGACTTGATCGAGTCCCATGTGAAAAAAGTACGTTGCGTGTTTTTTACAATTTTTGAAAAAAAAATTACAAAAGAAATTTGTATTATTATAGTTTTTTAATTTGTTAACCCTTCAGACTAATTTGATTTCATTTTTATCATTTTCAAGAGAGTTTTATCATCTTAATTTTATAGTTTATGAATAAAAAAAATTACTCATGTTTGGTCAGTTAGAAAATTTTTAATCTTTAACTTTAGTATTACATGAAAAATTGAGTTATTATATGGATCACTTCTCGATTACAGAATTCCGTCATACCTCACATTTCATCTCAGCTTCTACAACTGAATTTCGTGGAATCAGAAAACGTGTCAAATAGCGCAAAATGTTATCTCGATTTTCAAGTGAAATCAGATGTAGCGCATTTTCATTTGTCAAGAAATGAACGAATAAATTCATACCGATTTTCACATGGGCTAATAATTTTTCAATCACTCTCCCTTTTTTCTCTCTTTAAAAAAATGTTAAGAAATATCTGAAAAGTAAGATTATCTGCCAACAAGTTACGTAACTTATCGCCTAATATTCGCATTTCAGATTTTTCTTCAATGAAGAAAATATGCCTTCAACGGTATATTTCAGAATGATCAAGAGTCGACCCAGTTTGTTCACTCAATTTAAAACCTTATCATGAAAAAGCCATTGCACTCAGTACACACTTGGTTCTTATGTACAAAAAGAGTGTATTTATAAAATTAAAAGAATTATTCGATTTAAGACCATACACATCTGAGTATTGGTAATTTTTCAACATTAAAACAAATTCTAAATAAAAACAGCGCGTTTTAATTACTGGTTACGAGTCTTAATATACTTTCCATCTTTCATTAATCAATTATGTCGTCTAGAAATCCATTAAATGCAAGTCTTGAAACTTTCTCTTCACCAATTTAACAATTTTTGGTGTAACAATAGACAAATTCATTACTTGACCACATCAATTACCACAATATGATATCATTTACATTTTTTTTCGAATTTGGTCATGCTTTTCGGTTTCACTGAATTTTTTGATTTCGTTACCTTGTTTCTAAAAAATTGTCAAAAAATATTATACAAACAAAATGACTAAAAATAAAAAAAAATATTAACTTTTATTTGACATAAAAAAATATACAAAAAAAGGTATGTTATTTTTTTTTATACTTCATAATCAGATTTAAATAAATATTTGTTTCATATGTAAAAAATATGTATATAACGTAAATATTATACATGTACTATTTCGAGTATAACATGAATTTGTTCAAGTAGTTGGCTGTCTTCTGAACTTGTAACTCGATTGAGCATTCGTTGTAACTCGCAAGTTTATATTGTTTACGTTTTGATTTTCACAAGTTCTGTTTAACTGGTGATTAAGCATGCCTTATTGAAATACTTCAATTTTATGTATCCAGAGTCATTCTGTGATCAAATAAAAACTAAATTTGCAAAGTAATGCAATTATATTACAAAAATTTTCTCTATGCATCATAATATATTGATTTGTTACCTGATCGGCGTTTTTTGGATTTAGTCCATTATCTGTTTTGACGTTAAACTTTAATGCTTTTTATGTTATGGTCGTGTCATTAGGTCGTGTAACTTGAATAAAGAGCACCGCTTGCTTTGCAATCACCATTGCGTTTGCAGAAAAATCGCTTTTTACTCAGCATAGGAAAAAGTTTCGCTGCACATGTTACGAGTTCATCCAAACTATCAGAACTTATGCTGCAACAATAAAAAGTATTTTATTAATAGTACTTATGAAATAACGATTGATTTTAGAACATTTATTTAAAATCACACAGCCATTTTATGTATTACCCGATGTTTTATATAATTTGCTCCGAAATAAACATATTGTTACGCACCACGCGACGATAAATGAAACACAATAAATGAAGAAAGAACAAGAAAACGAATTTATTCACATGTCACATTTGCCCATGGCCAGAAGCAGACTGACATGTCAACCTTCAACATTGACTTGACAACATAAAACAATCGACGATCGCGACATTCGAATTCGGACATTCGAGTTCTCGAACCGCAGCATGCAACAATATGATGAACAAATTCATACAAATGGAATTTTGCAATTTTATAAATAATATCAAAAGAAACTGTAAAAGATAGGAAAATGATCATTCTGTTCACCCTTCCGTAATTTATTATAATAACAGGTCATTTTTTTTAATTTATGTATCTAAAAAATAAAGAAGAAACTTTTCAAATTAAGCTCTGAAACATTTTATGTTATCAAAGAAAATTCTTTTGTTTTGTTTTGTACCAATTTATTTTTCATTAAATTAATACCTTAAAAATTCCGGGTTAAATGATGAATTAGACACTTTTGGACCTCATGCTTTGAAAAATGAACTCTTTATCTGCAACGCAAAATGATGAAAGATGGCCTATCGAAAAAAAAGATGAAGTTACATTTCCGTGAAACATGTTTCCATCTGGATGTTACGTGGCTTAAAATTTACATTCGCTATGTAGTACGAGAACTTGGCCGTTATTGGAAAACAGACCGTGAACTGGCACGTTCAAAATCAATGCACAACACAGACTGAGGAGACTGAAAAAAAATTTTTTGGAAAAATATTTGCCCTCTTTTACAATACAATATGGCATACTGGCAATACAAGAAAGAAATGAATGTATGAAATTCTTATGGAATGTGTCATATTTTAACAGTTCCTAATCGTAACAGTGGGATATTACTTCAAAAATATTAATGAATAGAATGTTAATAAGTGAAAAAAACAAGCAAATGTTAAAAATAAAAGTACAATTTATTTCAATTTCTACTGTGGATTGTAATACTTTTTATGTGCAAAATTTCGCACACGGTGTATTGAGTTTTAGTATGAGACATTTCAAAATGTTCAATGACAATCATAAAAGTCAATACAAATTCGAGTCGGTCTTAACTTTACAATTTTTAATGTTAAAATTAAATAAACTTTTCTCTCCGTATACCGACGATATGACATGGTGGCATTGGCGTCTATCCAAAGGCGTCTGTACGTTTGGCAAAACCTAGCGGATTGTCCTGCAAGCGTGGGAAGGTACGGCGTTTTTTAAAAAGCAGGTCATTCTTCTTTATTGATTAATATTATTATGAGGAAATTATTATAAATGAGGAAAAAAAACCACTCGATAAGATAATTGTACAAAATAAATTTCTCAATTTGTGTCAAAAAGAGCCAGTTTAGGTCGAATTAAAATTTATTCGTTAGCAAAAAACGTAACACGAACCTGGATGGGAACTTTTGATGAATACTTATTGTGCGAGATGATGGTTGGCTTGTACCGGTTTTTAATAGTTTCGCGGGCTGCTTTTTTGTGGTTTGTCAAACTGGCGTGGGTCCAAAGACGACTGCAAAGGTTTCGCTCATACATGCGAAACGGCAAATTTGCCTTGCTATTATATTTGCTATTCTCACATATGCGCCAATGCGGAATCCCCGACTCTCACATCATAGCCAGTGTACATATTTTTCGTTTTTGCCGTTTCCACGGTACCGTAAAACCGCTTGAATAAAGCACTAAACGCTGACGCTTTCATAAAAACCCGACGTCCTTTTCATTTTGTTATCTACGTCAGAGTATACCAATGAGCGACCGGCTCGACATGTTTTTCATGCAAAATTTATGAGACTTTGCTCCTTGAACCCTGTTTCATCATTTTTCTTTCTCATCCAAACTCCTACCAAATGATCAAGCAACATTTTGATTTTTCGTTTATAAAATTTTTTACATATAATGTTTTTATTTCAGACTTCTGTCAGATGAGATATTTTACAGTGATAATTTAGATATTTGTAATATAATCATTCAATTTGAAAGTTATGCTTGTTTATCCTGGAAATTCATCGATTCGAAATAATTCGAGAACTAATCAGCTTCGAAATTGATTTACGAGGCGGAGAGATCCGATGAATTGAAATCACTTTGAAGAAAATTGAAAGCAAACTATCAGTCAATAACTAAGACTCCAAGAGTTCAGTCAAAGTCGAACTCGATGAAAATCAAACCGAAGTAATATGCCATCAGTTTACGAAAAGCGAATGCACGCAAATAGAACAACGAATTCGCTTGAACTTTGAGAATCTCTCATCATCGCGATTATCTCCCACACTGGCGAGTTGTTTCCAAAAATTCATTATGTAACTGCAATATTACATTCCATGCACTTTGAAACAAGCTGACGCGAATATTGGAAATGAGTTATGTGTCAATTAGCAGTCAAACAGAGTCCCAGGATCTTGCGGAAATAATACAATAAACTGTAATTTGCGGTAACAGAAGGTAAAAGTCTACACTCGAGAAAAGAGCTATCAGAAGTGGAGTAATTGAAGTGGAAAGTACAGACAGTTTCGTTTGATGTCCCAGCAAAACTCAGAGCGATGATTTTCTTTGACGCAAATTCTTTCAACGATTGTGAGATAAATTAAAACAAATGCTTAGATTATTGATGCCAACTTTTGTAATCGTCATGATGATATTTCAGAAATAAAAGAATCACAATAAAAGAACTTGAAATAAAACACGAAAGTTTAAAAAAAAATTTAGATCGGATGAAACGTGTTTTCAAAAAACAAAATAACAAATGGAATATTTAGATTAGAGTTTTTTTATTGCAAAAATCGGTACTTAGTTCCTTGGGATAAGGATACATTTCAGTGTTTCCTGTAATTTTCTTATGTATACTTGGCCAGAGACACATTGCCGTGTGTCCGGATTTAGGCACATCAAAACTTTTAAGACCTGAAAACCAACTAAAAATATTCGTAATTTTTTGATATATCTAAATATCTAAATAAATAGTCTAAATCATTAACAAAACTTGACTAAAAAACTACGACTACCGACTTCTGAAAAGTCTAGCCTAACCTAAGTTTTAATTTACGTGCCTCAAACATATTGTGCTATGTCATGGTGCTATAGATATGCTGGCTGACTAGTGTCAAGTTTACTACTAGCGTCAGACTGCGTTACATTTCTAACTGAATAACCTATCCACGTTTGAAATTATATTACCATGTTGAAATAATATTTTAAAAACTTATATAATTTTAAACAATTTTTAAAAAATATATTCTGTTATTTATTTTACAGTTCAAAAAATTTTTTTTTTCCTTAAATTTACAAAAAAATAAAAAATTAAGATCATTACATCTGCCACTGCAATACAATACCATAGGATATAATTCTTTTTTAATTTAAAACTGACAAAAATCTCTCGGATATTCAGCATTAAATGAAATATGAAAAGACTCTGGAAAAGCATCCAGAGATATGATAGCATTAAATAATGCTACCGCTACATTACCCAGGTATTTTTTTTTCTATTTGACACAAAAATAAAAAAAATAGCGTGACATGAAATTAATAACGTGTTAAAATTCGTAATGGTGTTCAGTTTCTTTTTTGCATCATGATCGTATCTTTATCTGTACTCTTTTATATGACGCGTATATTATCGAGTAGCGTGGAATTTAATCAGAAGCCGTTAAAGTATATACTTGCATAAAACATACCTCGTTACTTTTACACCATTTACTTTATTCCGTAATGAGTTTTTCAAGTTTGAATAGCAAATTTGTATTCAATATGATCAACTGACATGAAAGTGATTATAATGTCGATAATTAAACAACAAATATTTCATATCAACTTCCATAAAAGTCCCAGTTTTGTCTTTGTATATGAAATTATATAAGTTTGATTGAAATATTTGCAAACTAAAAATTGAATCATCAAGTCATAATTAATCAAAGATGTAATTATTGAAATATTTTTGATTTGAATACTTGTGAAATAAAATAATTATTTGAAATTACATTTAATGGATTGTTGAATTAAAGTTATGATATTTATAAATTTTGTTTTAAAATTTAAAAAAATTGTATCTTTTCTCTACATCTTTGTTTCAAATCTCATGTGCCACGTCATCCACACGTCGTGCAAATTTCATATATAATGGGAGTTGCAGACAAAAGTGCATCGTAGCATCGGCCATTGTTTCGAAGTAGCATAATCTTAGTCAAGGCCAGAAACTTTTAACAACAGTTAAGACTTGATTCACCGAAAGACATTTTGTTTCTTCTATTGATTCTCTAAGCAGTCTTGTAAGAAGGGTTAAGCGGTCTTAAAGGCGCACGTTCATTGGCGGTAACCTATTTGACTCTGTGCACGCGGTCTCTACTCGTTAAATGCGTCCACTGTCTTGGTCGTTCGATGACACTTTGTGAATTGTCCTTTCATTTTCAACTACTTGCACGGGTCTCATTCTTTTCTCATCAGCTGAAATCTCGCCTCATTAAGGTCATTGCAGATGTTTTGTCTGGACATCTTTTCTCGTCGGAGATCTCTTCTTTAAAACTAGCAAAGCAGCTGCACATACAAATTATTTTTTCATACATATTTTTTTCTCTTTGTTAACGTTTTTTTAAAGAACCTCAACAATCTTATCTCATCTTAATTCAATATTTGAGTCAAAAACTTAGTAAAAATTTTGTTTTGTAAATGTAAAATCATGTTTATTTTCAATTTGCGCTTTACAAAAATGAGATATATATTTTATACATGATACACATTTCCGAAACCAGAATATGAAAAACATTTTGAAACAATTTTTTAAGATTTAGTTGGATTTGTGTTTCTTGTATTTCTCAAATTAAATTGAGTGTATATATTCATAGATTGGATGCATTTTTCCATGGAAAAACAGTTTCTAACAATATTTTAAATTAAAATATAAAATCAACGAGCTTGAAATATAAAAATGTTTGAAGGGCCGTTGCAAAAAACGTGCTTTCTGAAGCGAAATTAACAAAGCTCGGCTGCTAGCGTGATAATTGGATTAACAATCGGCAGATGAGTTTGAATGCAGGGTCGACTTTCTCGGACACTCAACACAATCAATACCACCATTACCCACGAATTACTTGATGACTCGAGAATTTGCTTGTACAGCATGCGACTATTCGGTGTTCACGCGCCGAGCTTTTGGTCACGGTTATGTGCACATGACAACGTGCCGTTTGATCAGTAGACTTCAGCCGTCGTCGGTTGTGCTCCCAGATGGAGTGTCCGAATTGTGCTCTGAATTGAAAATCATAAATGAATCGAACGGAGGTCAAAAATTATGTTGACCTATTTTATTTTATTTGATATGATTGTTTTGATAGGCCAGAAAAAATTATGCGATTTTTGTCAATTTTTGAGAATCAAGTTTGCGCAGTGCTTCGGAGCGAAATTATTTATCCTTTTAATACAATTTTCCCACATCGTATCTATCTCTGAGTCCTAAAGCCGATCCACTAAAAATAATATATTTCCCAACTTGATGAACATTAAATTCACTTTTTGAAACGTTTTTCTTCTTTATCTTTCGCTCTAATTTTTTCGTGCTATTAAAAGTTAGAAGATTAATATAATAACTGATGTTCACAAGCAGCCGTTTTTAACCATATAGTTCCTCAATATTGCATGATAAAATTATAATTAATTCCCACTAGTTCACGCTTGCTGACGTTAAGCGTTTCCAATTAAGATTGAATTATTTCAGATTAATGAGATTAATTGTCTAATTTGATAAAGATGGAATTTAGATTGGAATGTTCCTTTTTTAACTGTTCCCATCGCTTCTGCAAAATTCAAAAGCAATAAGCAATTTAATGATGGTCGGTAGTTTTTCATAAAAGTGTTTCAATAAATAATTAAGTAATCATAAAAGACTGGAACTATTTATTACAAAATTAGAAAATGAATTGATGTACATTGTTCCTTTATATCCATGATTGCAATTGAAACACAGCCTGTTTTAATTTTTATACATTTTATAATTGAAAATCGATTTAATTTTGATCACATGGAAAGGAAGTCGAAATAACGTTTCCAAAGTTTGCGAATTCTAGCAAATATGTTTTCAAACACAAAAGTGTAAAAATTTCGACAACTAAACGTAATGGCGTCGGTAAGTTGTGAGTCTTGATTACATGATTTGAGGCTTTTCGCAGAGATGGCACTTTTCAGACTGTGGCTACAATTTTTGCAAGCGAGCGCTTACAGTCAGAGAAAACTTGGCTACACTTTTAATCAAGTTATATATTGTCCTTGTCGCGACGAAGTTTAAAAGCTTTTAAGCCCAGTCCGAGATTACTGAATTTTTTTCATCTGTGAGAGAAACAAGCCTGCATTTGTCAACGCATCGGATAAACAAAAACTTTTTACAAACTAATAGAATGACAAAAAGAAATTAAAAACTCTCAAATTTGTAAGTCATACCGAACCTCTGATGATTATATTGAAAATATTGCCTCTGAAACGTTTCAATAGTAGCAAGCTTTATTCACGAAAAAACTAGAAGAAAAGTTAATATAGTATTTTTTAAATAACAATCATTTAAATTTTTTATGACTCATTTTAATTAATAATTATTTAAATAATCTTTTGATAGAACTATGCAAAGAATTATTTTATGCAATTTTTTAATAAAAAAAGTGTGATTTTTTTTAGCAAAAAATGCTTAGCCCCACCCCTTTTTTGTTTCCGTTTCGTTATATGAGGGTACTTTATCGTCCCTTAAAATCTTTTATCGACACACAGTAAAGGGAATGTCCTTTTTTTTTTTTTTTCATCATCAAATGACACACAAAGTTAGCTGAAACTGACACTAATGCCGTGATTCCTGCCAAGAAAAACTATTTCACGCTTGGTTGAATGTATAAAAAGTGTAAAATCAAAAAAAGGATACCTTGAAATACCAAAAAATATTACTTCAACGTCATGAACAATTTTATCATTTGAACATTGTGAAGAGGCCAGAATTAGTATTATCATACACTTTAATCATCCAGGTATAGCAATAAAGTTTCGTGGAAATGTTTATTTTTTACAAAATTTGCACTGAGCTAATTTCTTGATGAATACTTGAAGCTATTTTAAGTGTTACTCAGTTCTATGTTTCGTCTTGATTCGAGATCAGCCACTTGAACTGCATCTAAAATTCAAAATTCGAAACCTCGCTTATTCACGGCGTTCTCCAAGCCCAGCAAACAAGTCAAAGGAACGTTGCTATAGTAATACCTAAATTGTTAAATTGCACCGAGCTCACCACATATCACTGTAAACCACCTTCCCAAGATATTTCATACGTGGCCATATTTCATAAATGCGTCTCAACTTTTTTCAAAAATGCATATATTTTTTCTCCCTTTTTTTTCCCTTTTTTATAAATAAAAATAAATAAAAATACAAATAATTTTTCTAACATTTATTTTTACTAACAACTATTTGTTGTAAAATAAATTTGTGACCTTCGAGGCTGTGATTTCACGTGCCAATATTGCATCGATGAGCATCGTCACGTTGTCAAAAGTCGAGCCGCGGATCACCGCACAAGAGTTGAATTGATGCTTCGTTCATAACGTTTCCAATTTCACGTCGATGATTATTCAGATGACTCGCTCGATTTTCTGACTGTTTCTATTTCCTAAACGTATAATGTGAACCTAAACTCTCTTTTTATATTTTTTTTATCCCTACTAGAGATGGAAGGATTAATCTCGTTCTTTTTGTCGGGCTGGCAAAAAACAGGAAACTTGCGATGGCCTAACCGTCCACCGCTCATCATTCGCTGTATTATTTCTTTTTTCGATTTTCTTCTAACTTGAAACCCAGTTCCCTATAAACGAATATCAGACATTCGATCTGTATCAGACATTCGATCTTTTTTTTTCATTTCAATCGTTATGTTGTCTCACGTTTTTCATTATCATTTTTTTTTGATTGTTTATTATAAGAATTTTTGCGATATGGATTCGTTGGATTCAATAAATATATTTAGATAAACATAGTTTTTAAAATCAAATAAAAATTGTTTCGTGGTCTTCTACGATCCCATTAACAAGTCACGCAATAGTTAAAAGACTTTTTATAATTAAAGTAATGAATACTGTGAAAGATTTTGTGTTATTTCCAAACAAAAGTTCCTTTAAAAAATATGTTAAAAGTTTTACGAAATTTACTTTCTCATTAACACCAAAGATAAACCCAGAGAATGAGCAGTTGAGCGGTTAATTATGAAACGTGGCGAGTCAATTGAAAAGACGATTTAATGTAGAAATAATAGCCTGACAGAGTACTGTGGAAAAAAAGAAACGTCAGGGATAATTTACGTTCGAAAGGAGAGATGATTACTTTGCAATCAATAAGACAAATAGCTTGAGTCTGTCAGTAATGTACTCTTCGGATGAGCACAAGCGAGTGTTATTTTAGCGATTCAGTTATACTATTAGGTCGGATCAAAATTGTGATTGATATTTTGTTATTTCAGCGTGCGGCTATTTGGAGATGAAAATTTTGACAAATCACGTCAGCCCGACCAAATGTCTGTTTGCCACCGATATTATTACAATTATCATTGCAGTAGAATAAAATTTTCAATATCACATATTTGAATACCTTCCTAAATCCTCTCTTGTCCGTGAATTGTAAAAAAAAAACATTTTGTAATTTTAATTTCAAACTTTTATATCCAAGTTGGCATGAGGGAAACAGATGAAAAAACATTGCCCGTTATTATTTTCCAATCAGAAAACAAAGTTGAATGAAAAAAAAATAAAGGTCACGTTGGACTGTCGCCAATGCTTCATATCATTCGACCTTTTGCACGTCCTTTGAATTTCAATCCTCTATACAAAGTTCATTCATATAATCTGGAAAAGTACAAAAAATATGTCAAATTGGAAGCCACCTTCCAGACCTGCATATAAACTTGAAAAATAAAACATTATTACAACCTCAAATTCGAACGTCGAGTTCTTTTTTGTCGTCCCTACGTTTTGCTCTCATTTATTTATGAGATTTGTACAAAAAGATCCAGAGAACAGAAAAACACTAAAATATTCTGTTTAGGCTTGAAAATGCACCAGACAAAGAATCTTAGACTATCTGATCTTTCTCTCTCTCTCTCTTTCTCCACAAGGAGTATATTGTATATATAAAGGCTTTGTTCCAGTGAAGTAGTTACACTTCTGTGTGTCCTAATCTCAAACCCGTTTGACGAAGATTCGCAACACCGTCTATGGATATTTTGCATGGCCATAGAGGCATAAAGATAAAAGGTTCACGGATATTCGGGGTAAATCAATACGAATCAGATTACAAGTCTCTTGTTGCACACTTGGTTGTATAACACCCAACGCCCACCCACGTTTCGCGAATGTGTTAAGTTCGTCGGACGTTAATCGATAATACGCCCTTGTTCCACGTTCCCGTCCCGGATTTGGTCACAGGGCCAAAGACAAGGACGCGAAGTGGAAAAGATGCAAGGGATGATACCATTTGTTCGCCACTAACGCCCTTCTAAATTTGTTCCAAAATTCAATGTGATTCTGGTATCAATACAAATTGCGTCATACCTCAGCTTCGCTCTCTGAATATTTGTTTAAAACTCTCAGTTTTATATCTAACAACGTGAAAATATTCGGTCCAGCATCATCTGAAATTGAATTTGTTGAAATTGGAATTATTATTATTTGGAACAAAAATGTAAAAGGAAATGAAAGCTTAAAATAATTCAATTTAAATAATGATTTTTTAGGTCTTACATATGTAATGTCAATTGAGTTGTTAGTAAAAATTTAAAATTATCATTATTTTTAATTGAGCAGTATACGAAATAAATTGTTTGAATTATTTAATTTAACGAACAAATTTCAGGTTACCACAATCATAAGGAAATTAATTTTGTTATCAAACAAAAAAAAAGAAGTTGTGTTGTTTGTCATAAAATTTATTCATAGTTACGTTTATTACTCACTAATGTGTTATATAAAAGTACTTTTTGCTTTATAAAGCATATGAATAAACAAAAGTTTAATGAAAAAACAAACGGAATGTGGCATTATTTTTTCATTGTTTGTAATGGTTTTCGTTGTTTATTTTTTTAACACTATTTTTTTCTTTGAATCATAATTTCATCACTGCGATACTTTGTAACCAAATTTTTTATACCAATTCTTTGTTCTCGCCGACGCAAGAAAGGATGACAAAATGTTGATTATCGATTTCCAATAATAGATGATTAGGATTTACCACACTTTCGCGGGTCATACTCATTATGAGAACTTTTTTTGTTCTTTATGCAAGTTTCAGAATTGAATTAAAACTTTGTACTTTACGCGCGGGCAACTTTATGTACCGAGTCCAATAGTCTCCAAGTAATCGGGCTTAGAATATTCCGAACATGTTATAAACGTGATTCCATTATCACATTATGATCACGGAGCGAAGAACAAAATATTGTAAACGTGTTGAGTTGCATGCATTATTTTGGCGTCATTTTTTGATTTCACATCTTTTTTCTCACGCGCTATCCAGAACCACTAACCAACTTCCGGAAAGTCATTTCAAAACATACTCAGGTTTTTGGAAGTACTAAAAAACTTCGACTATTATGTTCATGATTAATTCCAAAGTTTTGAAATGTGTATTAATTCACAAAATCACGTACGTTTTTTGTCTTTTTTTTTTTCACCGCTCATAATTTACACAAACTTTTTAATACCGTGTTCCGTTTCAGCCGGCATGAAAAATTGAATCGCAAAGCAATTTACAAAGTAAAATCATAAATCTTACCTTGTAAATTCAACCACTGTACGGTTGATTTTCAATTTCTCTTCATTTTTCATCTCTCTCCACATTTTTGTTGATTATTTATAAAATTTTAAAAGGTTAATAAAAGTTTCGAATTCTAATGTAAAGTGACTTGAAATTTCCTCCACGATAGAGCACCTTGAAAGACTTAATTTTTCTCGCATTTTATCTTTTTGATTGCACACACGTGTTAGCAAAAAAAAAAAAAAACTGACATGAAAGCTCGTGATGAATTTGCTTATAATAATCCAACGACTGTAAGTTACTTTGAACGAGGTGTAATTAGCTTAGTTAGGGTGAATTGGGATAAACAAAATGAATCATCGAAGGAAGTAAAAGATATAAAAAAATGTAAACGACCTATATCAGTGGAACGATTCGAGCACAAATTGGAAGGAAAATAGAGCACGGTTCTCGATTTTCACGGGGATATCGTTTCGATAAGCTTGAATTTCTGACGATATCACGGAGCTCGCAAATCCTATATCATTTGGCCGGCAAATAGCTTCACGCCTGCGCGATCAGTTAAATTATCCATAAAGTCATTCTTACCCTCGCGTAATACTTCGTTGTTAATCCACGCGACAACTGTGTGATTATTGTACTGCCATTTATTGGAGATTGTCTCTCGATATTAAATGTTGCTTGTACCTACCGGCTGTATTATTAGAAACCAACAAGCTATTTGTAGCCGTCTGATGCTGGACACGATAACACCAGGTGTAATTTTCATCTGCGAAGAATAAGATCAGATTATTAAGGTGTCATAGGAAATATAATAGAAAAGATAAGCTGAAAGTGGATGGTTAATTTTTTTTTAAATAGTAAAATAAAAAAGTGATTGGTTTTCAGATAAATCGGGATTCGACACTAAACAGAGATACACTCATCTAAATGATCTGTCGTCGCAAGGAAGGAAGTGATATTTCCATGTCTTTTTTTTTTAAAAAACTGCAAAATCTATCGACAACAAATTGGATTGGTCGTTTAAAATCATCATGTCAGATCGACATTTCGATCAGCTATTTTAAAATCATTTAGAAAATTGAAATCTTATAAATTCCATTTGCCGGATAGAAACAAGTAATTCCACTTGTTTTCTAAAATCAACCAGCAGACTCTTTAATTAAACAAAGGGGAAAAAATAGAGATTGTGTCATTCAATTCAAATGATGATATTTTTCTCAACTTCATATGATTTAATAAAATGAGAAAATTAGCTTCTCCAATCATTAATTGCAGGTTTCATTCTTTTATCTTATTTAAAATGTATTTTTGCAGATATATACTCTGCACAAAAAGTTAAGGGACACTTATGCATTTAAATGCCATAGTAAGTGTCCCTTAACTTTTTGTGCACAGTGTATATGTATTATATTATTATATTTTAGTGAATGTTTTTGTTTTGAAATAATGTTTGCCCTTTATAAAAAAACATAAAACTATAAAAACTTAATGAAAATAATATTACATTCTTTAATTTTCTATCTTTCTCGTTTTTAAAAAATGGTGTTATCTCGTTTTTTCACGCGAATACAGATATTGCTATTTTTGTGTCACGTATTCAGCAAAGAATATTTTTTGAGAACTAGAAATGCCAGTCACGGGAACTCCTTAGAGGTTGACTGACATTTATCTACAGAGGGATTTGTGAAGTACATAGTATCGGGCTTGAAATAAGACATACTGTTTTTAAAAATTGGACTATTCCAAGTTCTCTACTCGCTGTTCACAGACCGAAACATTTCAGATAAATTTACACACGTATATCTTTTTTTCAATAACTGTCTGTAATTTTTCAGTAAATATACAAGTGTGATGAAAAGAATACTCAATTTTCCAGTTTTTAAAGAACAACTTTAACAATGTAGTCATTAGAAAGAAAAATCAATAAAAAATCTCTGCGCGAAGTGCATTTTGTAAAATATTGGAATTCCTATTTTATCATACGTCGACAACTTTGAGTTTTTATCATGAGAAGTTATGTAAGACGAGTGCAGTTCACAAACAAGTCACATCAAGATTAAAATGCTGAGAGTTTCAAAAATGAATGAAATTGTTTTTTTTTCAACCTCAAAAATATATTATTAAAACTTTTATTTTGTTTCAAAAATATAATTATAAAAATGTCAAGAAAGAAGTACACAAATTTGATAAAAGTGAACTTTTATTAATATTGCATTCGATTAAAAAAACACTTTAATTGTTATACAACCTGCACAAAAAGTTGAAGGACGCATTCAAATTTCATACTGCCATAGTATTTGTCCCCCAATTTTTTGTGCACGGTATATTACACTTAACAATTCATTGAATTTTAAATTGTTACACATTTTCCAATTGTTTTAGAACTATACTGCTAGATATTATTCTAATAAAATAAATGTTTTAAAGACATCACTACCAACTACATTTCTAATAAAAGTTACGATTCAACGCATAATTGTCATTAATGCTTACATTGTATAAAAATTGTACAAAAATGTGTTCTTATATATAAATTGACACGCGGACGTCATGGATAACTACATGCGTTAAAGAACATGTAAATCGCCATGTCTCATTTGATCAGTCCGCTGTTAAACTGTTTAGGCCCAGGTCCTCTTACATCACTTGGATCTCCGCTTTGATTTGCTGGGATCTCTTCCACCTGCATTCGATGGGGCCGGTTGCGGCGCGGTCCCACTATTTGACGCACTAAGACTACTCAAATATTTCTCGTATTCTAGTTTCACTTCCTCTTTAGTCTTTGCGTAGCATACGCCACCGTTCATCAGAACCCGATTCACCTGAGTATAAATCAACGGCATTTTGGATAATTTTCTTGTCTAAAAAAAAGAAAAAAAAATATATTTTTCTCAAAAACAATTTACAACACAATTTAAATAATTGATAAATTTGTTTGAATGTAAAATGTTCGTTTTATTTTTTAATTTTTTTATTAATTAATAATAATAATTCATTAATTAAAATTTTATTAATATTATTATATTATTTATTATATTTATTTTTTAAATTATTTGGATCCTTACGTTTGTTATTATTTTTCAGTATTCGTCGACTACAATGATGTATTGATGTTGACAGAACTGATAAAATGTGTGAAAATATTTGTTTAACGAATTACAAACTATAAATTTTGTCTTACGGTGTTAACTTTATGTAAACGAATACAAGGGAACGACTGACTTCGGTTTGGTGGAGGTGCGATTATTTATACTAACGTTTTGAAATGAATACCAGATAAGTATGGCTTTTTAGCAATAATTTCTCTAATTACTTAATTCTATGAATTTGCCCAAAAATGAATCAATTAGAATGTTTTGGTACTCTGAAGTGCCCTCAATTTTCCGAATTTCCTCTTCCGTGGAATGGATCTGGATTAATCCTTATCTTTGATAATATACAACCGAATATCATTTCGCAGTAGACATTTTTTATGTAGAAAAAAAGTACGATAATGTTATCTTTTATTTTTTTTTTTCTTCTTTATTTTTACCATTAGTAAAAATTCATCACGTGAAAAAATGAAAAGATCATTCTTAAAAAAATCCGAATCCAGCGAGCAGAATAAGAGAATTTGCAGAATAATCTGATGGAACTAATGGTCACATAAATTATAGTCATCTTACCGACTGAATATATTTTATTTTATATCAAGTATCCTGACTGGCTAAATGACGAAAGTAATTGCAAGGTGATCCTATATATAAGATGATCCGGTTCCGCCAATCAGGCAGCAGTTTCGTTCGTTTCAATGACAATGCCAAATGCGCAAAACTTGTGGGGAAATAAATTTAGCAGCAGACACAGAGAAAAGTGGAAACGAAAATTGTACCGAAGATGACCGCAGGGAGATAAGACGCACTATAGGGATTACAGTCGAAAACTGACTGGATCGATAGTATTTCAATGAAAAAAAAAAAAAAAACTGCTCGATTGAACTGTACAAAAAGACGTGTCGACGCGACTTTTAAAATATGCCAAATCTTTGGGGATATTCGTGATTTAAATCAAATCTTAAAGTTCATTATCACTAAATTCTACATTCTTAACACTAGAATGACAAGAGCAGTGTTTTCGGTGCTTTTAAAAACTGAAACTCGTCCCGCGTCTTCAATTCTTAACCGATTGTATTCAACTAAATTTTAATTTTTACGCAAACAAAATTTCTTCTTTAATTTATTCCAATATTTATTTTAATATTTATTCCAATTTTGTTACGAGACTCGCCATTGTTTATTTGGACCGGTGTCCAAAACTTCAGTCCTTCTGGTGTGTAAATGTAATTGCCAAAACAATTGTTTTTGTTTTGAATAAAATTTCGGAACAGCAAATATTTAGAAACTTGAGGTCGCTTCAACACTGCTGAGTTAAAATCCAAAACTGAATTTAATCGTAAGCAAGCATTTGTTCAAGCGACCAAAGTTAGGGGCAAAACTTGAACTTGGATCTGTCACAGTTTGTGTGGCGCGAGGATTAATTTCATTGTATGCTTAAAGGTCAAGAAATCTAGGCTTCATCTAAATTCTAGCTTGAAAGCGTCAACCGATGAAGCGCGCGCTGGGTCGCAAATGAAAGGAACGGAAAAGAAGATCGCAGCGTGACCTAGTTCGATGTTTCAGTTTTCTTTGTGCCGTTCGAACGAATGGAAAAACGGAGGAGAGATTAAATTTCGTACAGATGAAAGTTTGAAGAACGAATTCGGCGCGCCTTTGTCAAACTGTCTAATCGGATTCGAACATTTTTAATATCAAATCAAAGGCGAACTCACCATTATCATCATTACATCAAGCGAGAACTTGTGCACTCAGACAATGGCTCTTATCTTTTGCAGATTAAGCTAACTCCATTCTCGACATATTCTTGGATGGCATTACAGTCGGCCAAACTAGATTTAGTCCTGACGGCTAAGCGTATACGAGTCGCGCGACAGGGGATTGTTGGTTCTTAATAAAAAGTTCATCCCTTACAAGAAAATCCCATCTTATGCTTCTCGCAAAACTTGTATGTCTGTCTAGTCAATGACTTACAATGCAACAAGATTCAATTCCGCGCAAAAAACACTCCTCGGTTAAAATAGAAAAAAAATAAACAAAAATGAAAGTGAAACAAAATACAGATACGGATACTAGTGTGAGTTTACAAAGTTCATAACCCGCATCAGATATAGAGTTTGGCAAAACCATTACAAAGATCAAAAACGAGAGAGGCGAACGAATTCCAATTTCGACGGAAATCAATGTGTCGTTAAATGAAAAGGTATTATTAGTCTAACCAGAATCAATCATCCTTTTCAAAATCGCTTGCATTTCCATCATTAAAATATGTATGCGTTTTTTCTTTTTTTTTTTTTTTTTATAGAAAAATATCACAGTGAGTTTCACAAAAAGTATATTGATATCATTGCTGTTCTTATTATAAAATGTATGGATCGATAAAATATTTTTGAACAGTGCAGACCAGCGGACAGAATTTTGTGGTTTTTGTGTCCATCCTTGCGGATTTAATATAAACAAAAGTCTGGTATAAAAGCCTTGTGACCAATTTGCCTTGTCACATTTTCAAATATTCTCTCATAATATATAGCGAATTGTCAATTAGTTCCTGGAATTATGCATTTGGTGTATTTATCTTGAACTGAAAAGGAAGCCTTTTACGTTTTCCATTATCAATTCAATTGAACAGATATATTATTTTCAGCGATCTTCATTTCATATAATTAATTTGAATTAATAACAAATTTTTCACATTTATAACGGTGTATCTTTTGGTTCACCGAAAATGTATTTGAATGTATAGTAAACCCTGCAATTCACCTGCTTTTTCTTATCATAAACCCTTTTTGTATGCACATAGGTAATGTGCGTATCTTGGAAAATAATTTTTGTCACTATAAAATGGGATGGATATATTTTATGTTATACGAACCGTAAATTTGATCGAAATGTCTGTATCAGAATATTATCTAAATGCTCCGGCATGACCTAATATTTCTTTTATTATTATAAATTTCATCATGTGAAAGATACCATTTTTTCAGAATTTTATTCATTATTTTTTATTTCATTCATTATTTCATTATAATTCTCAGGTCGGAATCTAAATTCTTATTTAGGCCAAAAATAATATTTAGGGGGAAAAAAAACATATTAATGCTAATTCTGATCATCTTTTTCAGATAATAACTACCAATCGTACGATACAGGTCAGTCATCAATTTATAAACAATAGTAGAATAGATTCTAGATAGCTTTTGCAAAAAGCATGGATCGTAGAATTATCTATGAAAGTTATAGAATGTTTTCTTATGTTCCAATTTATAATAGAATCTTCATAAAATATTTTTTTTAATATTTTGTAAAACTTTTTTCTATTTTCCGAAATTAGAAGAAAAGGTTTCCTTGAAATATTTTGAATTTTACCTGATATTTTGAATGATACCGGATTCAAAAAGATAGAAATTATTGTGAAACGTGTTGTTTTTAAAGAAAACAAATTAATACAATTTCTGGGTACAGAATATATATATCTGTAATTGATACTATAAGGACGAGTTGTCACTGACACTCAATTGTGTAATGTAAATCAATGAAAGTTGAACATTTGCACAATTTTTCTAACCCAATTAATATTTCCAATTTCTACACCGAGATTAAACATCAAAAGCATGCTATAAAATAAAAACCCCATCTCCTGCGAAAAAATGTTTGCTTTAATTTAATTATGAAAAAATTAGCTAAAGTCGCGCATCAAATTTCATTTTAATCGAGTTCACAATTTTTTTTTTCGTAAACACGTTAAAGTGCTGAAAAATTGCAAATATTCGTCGATGCCTATCCAAACGAGATCAATTTTGCATCGAGTAACAAATATAACTCCACTCAATTTATATCCCGGATAAAACAAATAACGTTATTGTTAGATCCAATAAACGTTCAAAAGTTGTCCGATACCTCATGTGATTTGTGTTAATTTATACTTTCCCATATTTTCATTATATTATTGAACGGTACAGTAATTGAAATATGTTTTCAAATTATCTGACATGAGCTGGTTTTACTATGCTAGATAACGTTCATCTAATGTAATGCGATATATACGAATGTTATACTAAAGTATAGAATTTATACTCCCAATGAATACCATGTAGTGCATTACAATATTATTGCACACGATGCGAATATGCAACCGTTGTGAACTTCATCTAAAAACGCATAAAATTGAATAAAAAACTTAGTCGTTATTCGATAATTCCGAGATTTGTTTCTCATTTTTCTTCGCTCGCATTTTGTCATCAGTTTTAATCAAACTCAATTTTCCAATTACTGGACACTCGAGAAACCAAATTGTTCGAACTTTTTCATCGATGAAATATTCTTCTTGAAAATTTGTCCTCATACCAAACATCTAATGGCCTACGAGTAATGCAACTTTGATGCAATAAAGAATGTTGCACGAATGACGCAGTTATTTTCTTCAAAAATATCTAGTCGGGACATATTGATTCTAGCAAAACCTAAGGTTACATCAAGAATTACATTTTTAACTCTACAGTGTAGCGTATTTGCTGAGAGGTAACAACATTGGATCGGAAAATGAAAAATAAAACAATAACAACAGAATAAATCAATAGCATGGAAAATAGTTCCATGACTGATCAGACATTTTCAGACCTAGTTTATTTATGAATATTTTTTTAATATTCATAACACATACGTCATTGTTATATATTCATGTAACAAACTTATTATAATCATTATTTTTATCTTCTACCTTCGCCCCTCGAAAATATCGTACCAAAACCTTCTTAAAGTGCGTCAAGTTTTACAGAATTTTACTTTAGCACACCAAAAAGTTTCTAGTTAGATTTAACTTTTCAAACATTTATAATCAACTTTGCTCAATCAAAACTGTATACTGTGGTAGGGTTGAAAAATTTTTTATCTTATTAAACTATGTGAAAACTGACAAAGCCCTAATAAAGTTTTAAGAAATTTATTTAATTCATTTATTTAATTATTTATTAAATTAGATATAAATTCCAGTCGAAAAATCATTGTTTTTCATTACAAAATTATGCATAATCATGTCTAATCTGCAAAATTAGGTACAATCATACATGTTAAGACATGGCATGTTTTTCTCCCCGGGATAAATAAATGAAAACAAAAATAGAATGAGGAAACAGAATAAATGAGAAATTTAAAATTCCAAGGAATGTTTCCTTTGAATAGGTGATGTTATACTCGATCGAAACGTCGATGAAAGGCGGGAAAACGGAAGTGGCGGTTGAGAAAAAAGAAAGCGGAAGGAGCGTGTCTCGATAAGCCGGCGTTGTCCTCGCGACGCCGGCGGTTCTCGCGTGAAAGTGGCGACGGACGCGTGTGAGAGCACGTGCCGCGCCGTACTCAAACGGACAGTCGCGCGCGCGTGTGTGTGCGTGTGTGTACGACCTCCACCACGGAAAGACGGCGCCGCGCCAACGTCGCGACGCTCAGTCTACCGGCAACGTTCGAAGACGCAGTGTCTGACAAGTTCGGTCCGCGACCACTGTGCTTTGTTGTGTCTCTCTCCCAAATTTGTCTGACGCGATTCGAACTGTTACTACTGACACCCAGCCGGGAACATGCGACCCCCCGTTCCGCGATGACACGTTTTTGCCGTTTTAATTTGCCAGTGAGTGACACGTGACGAACAATTCTGTTTTCGTCCATTTAATCATTCGATGCAAATTTTACGCACCAATTAAAAGTGAGATGGAAAATTGTAGAACAAAATTGATGAACAAATTTTTTTCAGTTTAAAAATATTGTTTAAAATGGTTGTTTGAACAATCGTTCAAAACGAATTGAGAAAAAAATTTTAGTTGAGAACTGAATTTGAAAAAATTGTTTATAAAACTTGTTTGAACAAAATATCCAATAGAATTGCAACAATTTTTTTTAATTACTGCAATGGAAATGTATAAAATATTCGATACTGTGCATTTTCATTCGCGAGGGATATAAATAACAGCTGGATGAGCGATATATTACTGTTTTAATAGCGGTGATCAATTGATATGGTTTGCGGAACGATTATCTGCTAATCGACAGGAATTATTAATATTTGATCAATCGAGTAAATAGACTACTTACTATGAACTTGCACAATGTTTGTCACTTCAAGTATGCGGACTCATTTAAGTGGCAAAATTAAACGTCTGGTGACATAATGACCTGGAAAAGAAAAAAAAAGGATTTAGAGGATCAGATTAATACGAAACTGTACATCAGTTTTACCAAATGAAACCGATGTCAAGCTTTTATTCAAAACAAAACCTGAATGAACAAATGTAATTTCTGTCTGTTTATTCAGAGCTTGAAATTATAAATAAAGTTGAATATTTTATTATCGAATACTTTGCAACGTCCAATATTTTATCAAATTCAGTATCAAGTTCAGCATTCATTACATTTCTCATGTTTAAATTATTGTTAAATAATTATTTATGCTAAATGCATTAAACATAAATTTAAACAAGTTTGATTAGTCCAGTATATTATGAAATGTAAAATTCATAATGAACTTCGCCATGTTCACTTGTTTAGCATTCATAGGAACTTTGGAACAAGATATATTAGATTCTGGAAAGTAATTTCGCCTTTTACTAAAATTAAAATTTTGATGTGAAGTTTGAGTTTGATGTGGAGGCGGTATTTGAACAAAAATTTGGATTCAGCTTACAAATTATCTCAAAGTCAAAATATAATAGGAATTAAACTTCTCAGTGTATTTACAATGGCGTCAAAATGAAAAAAAAATTACAAATAATAAAAAGAAGTTGTAGGAGAAACTCCAATGTGGGTAATCAGTTTAACGTTCAATTTGAGTTACAAATATTGAAGTCTAAGTGAAACACAAATTACACTTTCTGGAAAAAACGAACACCGGGCAAATCATTTTATTGAGTTTGAAAACTGAGGAGAAAAAAGAAACTAATTCATCAAATCAACAACTGAAAACGTTCAAACGGAAGAGGCCGAGATCGATGAATGACATTCTCGATCCAACTTTTTAATTTGACAAAAATGTCAATTAACAAGAGTCAAACTCGATCCTAGATTGATCCGCAATAAAACGCAACGTCATAGGAATCGTTGCAAAATTATGACAAAGTATGTTGTATGTCCACAAGTTTTATAACTCTAAATGCTGTCAGCTTTGCCCTGTTGCTGAATTTATGTTTGATAAAAGTCATCGGGAGACATATAAAACTAATAACCGTGTCAATAATATGAACCGTTCTGTTCAATCAATCAGATTTTATCACCGATATAACAAGACTCGGGAAAAATTATACCCGACGCGACACTATACATCACTTGTTTATTCGCAACTCAAGAACAACTTGTTGCGAATATGAATAATAATAGATACATCGTCAATTTCTTTTTACAATTTTGAAAATAACAAATCAGTTTTATCAGGACGACATTTCAGCTGCCAGTCTCAGATGACACTTTTCCAATGATATCAATCGTGCGATGTTTTTGAGGCCAATAAAAAAATAGCCACTCGTTGTTTCACAGTTGCTGTTCGTGGACCAGAGTGTACTCGACTACTTGAACGATTCAAAATGTGATTTGCAAGCAAACTCATTGCTGAATCAATGCCTCTAAAACAATGCAACGCTTCCTTGACATTTCAAATATAGATCCGCGAAGCTTTTCGATGTGACTCTGTTTAGCTTCGCAACACTCAGAGCGTTCACGATTTGGTCTCGCGCACAATTTGTTTGTTTGTTTTTTTTTTTTTTTAGGAATAAACAAAAAAACAACGATATAAAGTGCAAAAACAGCTATGAATATTAACGTATGTAAATCACGGCCAAACTCCGTCCGCGCGCAATCGTAAAACAAAGTCGACCTCGCAGCAGTGTCAAGGGACAGGGTCACGCGAAACACTTCCTGCTGGCGCCGAACGCGAACTTGTGTATCTCGTGGATTGCCTGTACAGAAATGATTTTCAGGGCTCTTTCGATCGCGTAACACGGTCGCCCAACCCGGACAATTGAGCTGCTTTAGAGGTCCCAATTTACATCTTTTATGATTTTCCTTTTTCAATCGATCGATATAGGGATATAATTTCACGATTGTAGCAAAAATTAATGAGCTTTTAATTTTCAATCAATAAAACCGCATAGTATCCGCATTCGTGAAAAACTTGTAGTTCCACATAATTATTTATATAAGCCAAGCAATACAGCGGGATGAACGATATAGATTTACTGTAGACGTCAACTTGACAAATTTTTAGTTTCATATTTGTTTATACACTCAAGTAAAAATTTATTTATGTGTCTATAAATGTCACATATATGGAACATAAATGGTACATATTTCAGTCCATAAATGGTACATATATGAAACATAAATGGCACATATATGCAACATAAATGTCTTATATATGGTTCCATATTTGTGACATATACAGCGATCCACCTAAAAAGTCCATTTATGTGGCATATATGTGCCATTTATGGACCCATATATACATTTTTACTTGGGTATTTTTTTCTGATCTTATACCATTAGAGAACAAATTGTTCTTCAGTTTTATTTTATTTTATTCATTTATTTTCTTAGTGGCATTATTCATTTTCACAAATTATGTAAGGTAAATGTCCCAGTTAGCGACCACCTTAACCTTACCGACATGTACCAATTAGTGACTACCTACTTGTTTTTGTTAATAATTAATTCTAGAGAGTTTACAATAAATTATTTTATCAGAAATTGCACTAAGAAAATGATATAGATTCAACGAAACTACTCAAAATGTAAAAATATTAATTCCATATTTTAGAATTTCCATGACAGAAAGTCACTAATAGGTACACGGTCACTAACACGGACATTTACCTTACCAATAGTATTAGCAATTAAAAAAAATGAAAAATTAAATAATACTCGTCCAATATCAATCAATGTTGTTTATCTATTCAATTGATAAATTGTTTTATCAATATTTCTTTATAATTTAATGTTTGTTGTAATCAACAACTGAATTTCGGCTTGTTTACAAAACTGTAGTTATTTAAACAATTAAGGAACGGTACTTCATTTTTTTCAAATTAACAATCGACTTTACGAGTTTCAGAAATATTTTGTACAATTTTTTTGCTTAAAAACATTCTTTTATTCAGTAGGGGAGACCATCCAACAGTTTAACAAGCCCTACAGTTTAACAGTGGCGATATCTCAAATACTAAAATGTGAAAAAATTTGGAAAAATTCGAGGAATACTATTTCATAATTCCCTATAAACGGCAAAAATTTCAGTCGTGAAAGTATCATATTCGAGGAAAAGTTGAGTGGATTTTCGTAAACTTATATAGCGATAATTCGTTTGCTTTTACTATAAAATAAAGCTAATTCATTCACAATTAAAACTTTGTTTTGGTTTTTTTTTAATAGCCCACTCAATTTTATTAAAAAAATTTAAAAAAATTGGAAAAGTGCAATTGGCCGACAATTTAACAGACTATTTTTTGTATTATATCATATATTGAATTTTCGGATTTTTATTATTTGTCATGAAAAATTCGAAAAATTTTATGAAATGATATAATATATTTAATATTGATTTTATGTGATAAAATAATTTTATGCAAATATTAACCGGTCCAACAATTTAAAAATAATTGTCACCGTTTCATATAATTTATTTCTTCATCAACTAATATTAATCAAAATTTTTTATTCATTTGTTGTACAGGTGAATCGTCATCTTAAACAATGTCAGATTATTTTTTGAAATTTGATTCATTTTTTATAGTTTCACAGCCTTCTGAACAAAAATTGTTAAACTGTTGGGTTGTCTCCCCTATATCAGAATTTGGTTACAATTTAACCAACTAATTTTGGAGATATTCAATTTCAAATTTGTTAGAAAATGCATGGCTCTTGTATCTATAAATAACTGTGTAGAAATGTTCAGTCGGATTAACGTTGGTTCGACGTTGTGCAAAACCGTTACGATGTTTGTAAAATTTATTGGCATAGGGTAGGAATGCAATATCCCCTGACTAATTTTACAGAATCGAAAATTTCCGCTCAAGTACATCTATGTATTATGCCAAATTGTAAAAATAAATTATCTCCATTTAAAACTGCTGAATCGTTTTTATCCTACAGGGACAAAAATATACGTACAAATATATGTCGAATTTATATTTATTATATAAATATTGTATATTTTTTCGATAAAGTTTATATTTATTTTATATTAAATTTATATAAGTTATTGCCGCTTTATAAATAATTTATAAATGAGATATACGTAGAATATATACGAATATATTTTAAGTTGTCCGTGTGGGATATTTTGCAAACATAGATAGAATATATAGCTATAAGGTAAATATTTTAAGAGTAATTTTGAATAATGTTGATCGTCGTTAGAATCAAATTATTTTCATGCAACTACTTTTTTTCAATGAAAAATATTATTTAGAATGTTGTTTTGCATGCGAATGTTACTATGAAAACATGTTTCATATTATTCTAAAAAAATAGTAGAGCCATCAAATTGACCGTTTTGGTATATTTCTAGGTATATGCAAATTCCAGGTCTTTTAGTGATGTTGAACTACTTAAAACGTGTCAGAATGGGACATTGAAAAATCTATCATATCAAAGAATCTCGATGATTAACTGCTACCGTGATGATGTTTCGGACATTCTACTTGACCTATATCGCTTGATTCATAACCGAGTATTCCAAAAAGAAAGGTTCTGAAAAATTTTCCGCCGAACTTATTTCGCAGTGGTTCGCGCGACGCTCATTCAGAAGCGGTAAACAAACTCGCCGCGTCGCGGTTGATAAAAATAAATTGACTTCATATTTTACATGCACTTGACGCGGTACGTTAAAAGTAACATCAATTTCGCACTCGGAATTAAATTGCCACAAAACCTTGACGTTTCGCAGAAGCGCGCTGACGTACTCGCGTCTTTCGGTGGTTATGTACAAACGCGGGAGAGACGTTTTGCGATAGACGAGACAACGTTAAGCACTTTGGGATGCGCATTGAAATTAATTTTATTGTGTTATTTATCACGCTAACGATCCATTTAGACACGCGTTGCCGTTAAGTGACGTTGCATAACACAGACGTGAATTATTTGTTTATTTAAATTGCGTCATTAAATGAGAACTGCATCGTTATCTTTTTGTCACAATTGAAAATGATAAATAAAAATATAAAATAAAAAATGCAATAGAATATAAAATAACGTGATAAAAAAATTGATTCAACCCTAGTAAACATTTAACGGACTCGCCCTATAGGGACCCTATCAGGCGAGGCATTACACGCTCTACAAACGCCCAATAAATTTTTACTAGGGATATCACACTCTCGTGAAACCGATTACCAAACAATCCTTGTACTTTTTCTATGAAGAACAAATTTGATACATTTTCAGAAATTGAATAATATATTCTAAAAAATGAGAATATATTTTAAGACATTATATTCATAGCTCAGAAGCACAAACAGAATTTGACCAAAATTCAAGAAATAATTATTTGGAAACGTAAAAGATCAATTTCGTGTCTCAATTTTGCTCTTCGCAGAATTACGAAGACCTATTAATGAATTATGTTCCTAAGAATAATAAAAAAGATGAAGTATTAAGAAAATCATATCGGCAGTTCAGACATTTAACGATTTGAGTTTTTCAAAATTTAAGTATGGAGTTATTTTTGCCTCGGAGCCACTGAATTGGCGATATAAAATTGAAGAATCCTTTAATTTTAACATTTCACAAATTGACGATACAGGAACCGTTTTAACGATCGTATAAAAATTGTGCTAACAATTTTCGTTCTATTAAACATTGTTAATAAATTTTCTTTGACCTGAAGCAATTTTAGTGATTTCGCTCAATCGAAGACTTCTGAGTAGTAATTCGCTATCGATTATCTTCCACGAATAATTTTTCCTAATTAATTGCTCAGCCGTGATTCAACCTTCGCCTGGCCCGTCGAGTTCCCAAGTCGAAAACATCGTTCTAGAGCGTCCCTAGTAAAAGTGATTATCGATAAATTGACGTTTAGTTTTTAACAAATGATACTTTGACAGTATACGACAAATTTCAAAAACAATTAATATATTCTTCATATTCAGGCAATGTATTTTCTATATATGGACATAATATATTATATAAATATATACCAACATAAATAGTCTGGCAGAATATCCACAAGAAAAAATAAATCGTTACGTCTCAATGATACGAAGAAAAAAAAGTTTTTATATGTGGCGGATAAGAGTATATTTCTTTGGAGAAATTTCATTTTTTTGTTTACCTTTTATCAGAAATTCGTGATTTTTGAATATTTTTTATAAATAGTTCAATAATTTTGACTATAAAAGAATTTGTCAACGCCCTACTGTACAGTTCAGTAATTTTTTACGAAACTTTCTTCTTCGTGTAAGATAAAGTTTGAAATTTAGGTTCCAGAGTCATGCATAAAACGACATGTGGGAGGAACAAATGGGGGCATACCACCTGTACAGTACTACAGATACATAAAAAATGATATATGATCCTTTCGATATTTTATAACAACAATTCACAATTGTAGTACTTTGTAGTACTGTTGAACCTTAAAAAAATTTAAATAGAACCTATAAGCTACGAAAATGTGATCTTTGTGCACGAGTAGTCTGTTGATCCAACTAAAAATGCTGTTGTATCAATATATTTTTCAGTTGAATTGTCTGAAATAATTCTATTGTTACCTGGTAACAACAGATACAAACTAATATTATTTATACATATGATGCAATTTGAGAATCTTATTTAATTATTTAAATCTCTTTATAAATCTCTAAAGTTAATTCAAAGAATTTTTTTAATTTCAAATTATTTTATTATTTGTTAGGTGAAATTTGATATAAAATGTGATATGACATTCTACTCAGAATTCAGAAATCGCTCGCACGATCTTCTACGAAAAAAACCACGCTAATCATCACGCTATTTAATTTTCAAGTTAATGGAAATTGCTTAAATATGATATGTAAAATAAAATAGTATGTTTATCAGCAAGGGAGGTCGGAACGAATTTTTGTGCAAGAGCGCCCAAGGACAAAATTTCGCGTCCACCTCCCATGTTTGACATTATATTTTTCGTACCCCGTGGACGCGAAGAGCCTTTTCGCGAAACTCCCAATATCAAGTGAAAAAACGACGTGGCATAATTCGATTTTTAAATTATCCCAGAATTGTACAATTTCAATATTTTAATTCAAATTTAAATTACAACATTTAAGTTGATTGAGGGGGTCGTGCAGTGAGTGCTTCATCTTACAAGAAGTGTTTGGAATTTTAGCACCTCCTCTGCTGACTCAAAATCCAACTCTGTTTCTCATCTCCTTGGTCATAACGCTTCATAAGAGTTGGAATAATCAAACAACCGGCACACGTAACAAGTGCAATTGCAATCAGACGTTCGACTTGTCATTATTTAATGACGGCCTTGGAGCAACACGGTCGTTAGCAGAACGCCTGGCATTTCGACCTCTCTTCCTCTCTCCCTTTCTCTTTCTTTCCTGTGGCACACAATTAAGCCCTGGGTATAATAAAGCCGACAAAATAATTTAGTGCCGAAATTCCGTACGATTCGCTGCGCGACCCAAGGTCAAGTATCAGTAATTTCGAGCAGGAGTGGTAGGTACGTGTCACGTGTCGCTGGATAAATCATAGAGCGAAGATGCGGGCTCTCGATCTGTTTCCGAAATGCCCGCTCACTAAAAAAAAAAAACCATCCGGGAATTTATTTGCTCGTCTTTTTATACACGTTCAAGTTCTATATTTCCTCGCACATTTTCAGTAATGAAAAAGACAAAAAACAACTTTGACATATGACATCATTTGTTTCTGTCATTTTATCGCAGTCGATATTGTTCTGCGAAATGAAAGAAAAACTCATCAGATGGATTTTATTTGTTTCGAAACAAATTTTATCGGCATTAATACTCAAATTTGTTCGGACAATTCGTTGCACAAACTGGGGGAGGAGTGGAAGAAGGCCAAGCCAATTATTTTGTTTAGGAAAGTATTAATTGGCATGGGGTATTATTGCACCGACCAATGTGTGGGATAACAGCAAAAACAGACGAACACAAACAACAAGAACCGCAGTGATAAACGTAAAGTTGGAGTTTTGTTTATAAATAACAAGGTGAATGCTAATCACAGCTGAGAATTCTGGGGCTACGTCCAATACACGGCTGAAGTAAAGGAATCGGATAACGGGGAGCGTCGCTTAATTACCTGACAACTAATTAGCATCTTTTGCGACTGCCAGAATAATAATTGAAGCTGATCGATGCGGAAATGCCCGTAATTCTGAGCAGGAAAAAAAGTCTGCTGATAATCACGTCCAGCGTTCAATCAGCCAACAAAAAATCATTGCCCAAATTGGATAATTTTTCTCAGTATTACCAATTAGCATTGATTATGTGCGATGATGAAAAGCCCCCTCTCGGTTGTTTTTTTCTTTTTTTTTCCTCGTTCAGTTTGGTGCTCGTACGACTTTATTTGAACGTTGCATAATTAAACTGGAAACTAAAATAGATTAGAAATCTATTACGAGAACTGTCACGTCTTTTCTGCTGTTTCATATTATTTCGCTAACCCAGAGACTTGACGTCTGTATTTACCCTCACCATTAACGTCTATTCACATGTACGTTACGAAATTTCTAATCTAGTCATTCATGGCGCAAGCTCAGACAGTGTCATGCATATGAAATGTAATCATCCGAAATACCAGGCGACCGAAAATGTCTTGTGTCCTTAATCCCAACGGCTTTCCATGTGGCCACATACGAAATTTGTACGGTATAAATTGTCGGGTTTATTAATGCTTGTTGGACTTGGAAAATAAACACATAAGTGCTATTCGAGATAATTGATAGCTTTCCTTAAATACCACGACTTATCATTATTTTTAACTACAACTGACTATAAAAAAAATTTATAAAATATGAACACAAAAAATTCTGAACATTTTTAAAAAAACATAGCAAAAAATGTCTCAATAAAAATGTTTTAAAAGTGTTTAAAGTTGAAACACTTAATCATCTCAATTGTCTTAATTGAAAACGACTTAAAACGTCTATAATCACTGTCTTAATTTAAGATACTTGTTTTTACATCAAAGTAAAATAAACTTTTACCTTGAAACGAAAAAAATTTTTTAAATTCATGTTCACATATACACGGTAGCTTTTCAATGTTAGTAACCGAATCACCGGAGTTCATTATGAGATAAATATCAAAATTTACATCGTCGTGAAATAATTAAAGATCTGACGTGACGTTTCTCGCGTTATTAATTATATCGCCGAGTCCTTTGATGAGTGCCGCGTCAAAAGTTGGCACGAAATGTAACGCAGACACACAGGGAAGTTAGATCCGATAATTTGTCATTGAAGCACGCCTAATGGATGAATCTTAATTAGAAGATAAGATGGATGTGGCAGTACGAAAACGTGCAAATTAACAAATCACTCCGCAACTACCAGAGACCGTCGCGTAAGCTATTCGGTTGGTCAAGTGTTGATAACGTTGAGAGGACCTTGACAAGTTTCGGGCTAAGTTACAACCCCAAAGCTCTGTGCGAGAAGAAAAAAAAGCACTAATAAAGCTACTAAGGTTGTACAATATGTTGACATTTTTAGGAAAGTTGGTTTTTCAAAAATTAAGATTGGGATTAAACATTAACCGACAAGATTACATAGAAATTTTTTCAAGATCTTTTTACACTGAGAAAAAACTTATAATAAAAATTACTACAACTTCTGGCAATCCATACATATTGTGCAACATCTAAAAAATTTGACTACAAATTTGTAATAATTTTTGCTATATGGTATAGTAATTTTTATTATACCCCATAGTAAAATGTATTATAATTATTTAAAGTAAAAAATATAAGAATGTTATATGATAATTCGTAAAATGTGTAAGATATGTCTCGATTATTATATGTTATATTAATTTTTATTACCAGTTTTTTCTCAGTGTATACAATTGTTTTATTTCAAAAGTATAATAAAAAAAATGTTTGATGTCTCTAGTTACTTTTGAAACACTTGTAAACTTTGCAAAACTTTTTTTTTTAATTTTTTGCAGTATCTTAATGTGAAACGATCAAATGAAAAGTTCACATAAACGTCCTTTAGAGATTCAAAGCAGTCTTCAAACAATTTTCCATCTCATTCCAACCATCAAAGGCGATATATTGGCATCCGTTAAGCATCCAAACTTTGCTATCTCAATTCACGCGAAAGTGTCATTCTGGGAGGGTGGAAACGTCCTTCACCCCACCCTCTAATGAGATGACTCGAGATTTCGTACTAACTATCTATTCCCTTCTGTCCTAAAGTTGGCAGCAGTTCTGAGCATGAAAGCCATCGGCAAACTGAAGGCAAAGCTCTGCGGGTTACCCTCGTCTCGGCGAGCCTTCGTTTGAACGAGGACAAGCTCCAAGGGATGCGCGGGGGCCGAGCTCTTGGAACCACAAGCGGGTTCCAAGGAGCCACCTAATATGAGCACGAGGAATGGAAGTCAGTGAGCCACCTCATGGGGACGTCAATCGAGCCCTCGAGGAGGCGAACGTGAGTCTAGTCGAGCCCCTGCCGCCCTGCGCCGAGCCCGAGAGCGTCTTGCCGGCCACGATCTTCAAAGGCATCGTCTTCGTAACAATTATTGTAACAGCGATCCTCGGCAACACCCTTGTGATTGCCAGCGTTCGCAGACACCGCAAGCTGCGCGTCCCTACCAATCGGTACGTCGTGAGCCTGGCCGCCGCCGATCTGCTGGTGGCCATCTGTGCGATGACCTTCAACGCCTCCGTCGAGCTGTCCGGGCGCTGGATGTTCGGTCGATTCATGTGCGACGTCTGGAACTCGTTGGACGTGTACTTTTCCACGGCCTCCATCCTGCACCTGTGTTGCATCAGTGTCGATAGGTACTACGCAATCATCAGACCCCTCGAATACCCCACAATCATGAGGAGGATCACGGTCACTTGTATGCTCAGCAGCGCCTGGATCCTACCGGCGCTCATCAGCTTCATGCCGATCTTCATGGGATGGTACAGCACGCAGGACAATTTAACCTTCCTCACGGAAAATCCAGAGGTAGTGTTTACCAACAACCTAATGAGTATCAGCAAATTAGTAGATGAAACAGGGACGCTCGATTTGAAAAAATCAACCTGTGAAAGATTATTGTTTTTTTTATCATTTTTTATATTCTTACTGAATATAAAAAATGTGATAAATTATAATATAATTTTTGACATATTTTAATTTCATTAGAATTTAATATTGTGCAAGTCAATTATCGATACGTGAAACATTCTGATTAGGTGTGTGTCTTCATTGTGAATCGGGCGTACGCCATCATAAGTTCTTCGGTCTCCTTTTGGATCCCCGGAGTGGTGATGGTGGTAATGTATTATAAAATCTACAAAGAAGCGGTTCGTCAGAGAGAAGCTCTTAGCAAAGCTTCGAGTAACCCGGTTCTCAACCGTATTCACCAACATCGAATATCTACATTAAGATCTCATTCAAGGACATCCCATCAGCTCTTGCTGCAAGCTCAAGAGACCGGCGAATACACTAAACCAACTTATAAAACAGCCATCGAACTTAACATTGAAAATGGTGAGTTTTTTTGGCAACTTTCCTTTCAGGAACAATATTTTTTTCTCAAGTAATATCAGAAACTGGAATAATAAAATTCACTCCAAGATCAAATAATTTTTCCACTTAAAAAAATATTGATTTCGATACCCTTCTTCCTTTCAATTTTTTTATATTTTTTATTTTTATCCCAATTTACAATTCTTGAGAAAAACCTTCGCAAACTAAAAATAAACTTAGCAAATAATTTTTCAATTACTTAAAATTCGTTTTTTTTTCCTTGAGACACAGTTGAGTGTCAGTGAAAGAGGTTGCTAATCAGGCCAATTTAATAAGTGAAGAGAAAAAAGAATAAAAAGTAGAGAGGAAAAAATAAATTTTTTTATCGACTCTCAGCCACATTATTCATTTAATGTCACTCAACTCACTTAGGAACAATAAAACAACGGTCCTGATTAAATGTGTTGCGTGCTGGAGGAATGTCTCGTTCGTGCTTCATCAATCAAAGCATAATCAAAGCAGAAGTTTTGGCCTTTGAAAGAAAAGCACGACAAAAGAGGCTTGAGATTATTGACTGGCAAAAATTGATTAGAAAAAAATAGTTCCATGCACTCTGTGATAAAATTAGACTAAAATGTAAATTCAAAGAAGTTGAAAGGAAAAAAAATTTTACTTGTGTTCCTCGGATAAGGTGCTGTAAAAATATTTTCGTAGGTCAATCACCTGCTGCGCAAAAAAGCTACCTTAATTAACTGAATCACAATTTCGAACAAAGAAGTACGATAACTTCTCGCATTAAAATTCAACGTAACTTTTCTGGTCATTCAAGTATTCAAATCATACTTGAGGGTGTACGTTTCATTGACTCGGACATGTGATTTTTGACGTGACAACGTCTAATAAATTGATAGATTCAAGCCACCACTCCAAATATGGCGACAGCGTTACGTTTTGTAACGCTCAAAATTAAAGATTTCCGGCCAAAAATGAATTTTGAATAATTCAAGATACTTCATTAATAGTTCAAATTATTTCAGGAGGTACTTTTTAGGAGAAATTACAAAGAACTTAAATTTCCTGCATTGATTAGAAGAATGAGACTATAGTTTTTTACTGCTACGAAAAGAAATAGAAGAGTGCAATGATGTCGATTAAATGAAATAAAAAGTAACGCTATATAAAATGTCAACATATGACTTGAAATATACAGCATTTAAGACGTTATATTCTAACCTTCTTGACTTATTTCATTTCTAGGTGTAGACCGATTTGATAACTAATTTTACAAGTACGAAATTCAACAAACAAAAATGAAATAAGTACGTATATCTAAGTTTGAAATTTTGTTATTTCAAAATAAAAACAATATTAACCCTTTTCAACATACTGTATCAACACAGATACTTTCAAAATGTCAGATTGTTTCGTACTTTTTGGATTCGTCTTTGTAATGGACGAAACTGTGTAAATTTAAATTATTAATTCATGTAATTGTCTCGCTATGTACACAACAAGTTTTGCTGTTACTATGTTAGATCAAGATGCCTGCACTGTAAAAAATCACGAGGCTATTTTTTAAGGTATAAAAGGGGTTGGAAACAGTTTTTCGATCTCGTTCCTTAAATTTCAAACGCACAAGTCAGAATTTTGAGTCCCCGGGAACAGTAAATTAAGGTCATTTATATGGAATTTTTTATCCCTACTGACCTTGAATCATAATGGAAATTTCAATTCCGTTCTTTAAATTTCAAGCGCACAAGCAAGAATGTTAAGTCCCCATAAGTATTTTCAGTAGCAAACAATTGTTATTAATTTTAATTAACAATTGATAAATTCATATTTAGTATTTAGTAGTAAGTAACTAATTAATGCAAGGAATTCATGTGGGGAGTAAACAAGTAAACACAGTATTATAATGATTACAGATACATTATTATCATTATATATTATATTGTTATATCTTATAAACGAAAGCAATTGCCGACGAAAAATCCTGACTGGGAATTGAACTCTGTCCTAAATCAAAAGAAGCCCTGAATTACAACGCAGAAACTTAAATTACTAAGCTATCGCACGCATATGACGAGAACGTGACGGTACGTTGAGCACCCGAAATAGAATCTTTGGCAGCAATGATGAAAAATTATTTAAAAAAAATTGTGTTTTGTGTTGTTCTCACTAAAATTTTGAACAAAATGGAGTCTTACGTAGCATATGTTACTATTGAGATGACAAAGAATCACACTATGCCTTCGAATATTGACTCTATCGCACTGTTTAAGCATGATGCTCCAACAAACAAACAGACAAACAGATTTTCATTTTTTATGTTAGTAAGGATCTGTAAAACAGGGTGTAAGTAACCTACGTAAATTGTTGATTCTCAGAAAAAGTTCTCAGATAAATTTTACATCCATCATGATATGTATAGCTAACAAAATAATATTTAAGAAAAAAAATTATCAGTCAAATAAAGTACAAATTACATATCTTCTGTATAATGTTTAACAAAGAATCGTCCTGTGTTGTTGAATGTTAAGTATATTGCTTTGTTTAAGCGTGATGATCTGACAAACAAACAGACAAACAAACATATTTTCAATTTTTAAGAAAAATTAATAATATTATTTTCTATGACAGAATAACACTATTATGGGGACAAATCGAGATAAGTCGTCGCATCAATTAATAGATTCGAAAAAATTTCTATTGACAACGATTTTGGCCATGTATGTTCAATTTGTGACAGACTATGGTTCAAGAACGATCTTACGAATATGAACGTCAGTCAACGGCAGGTCATCTCGAAGTGGTTCATTAAGGAAAATTTGCATCTTCATAACGAAGACTATACAATGGTTTGCAACACGTGCAAATTATCGTTGAATAAAGAATCTATGCCTAAATTAGCAAAAGTAAACGGTTTCTCGTATCCTGAAATACCATCTGGTCTACCACAATTGGATCCAATCAGTGAACGATTAATATCACCGCGTCTTCCATTTATGCAAGTGCGTCGATTGCGTCAGAACTTTTCTTATGGAATCATCGGACAAGTAATTAATGTGTCAGTAGACGTGGACGAGATGGTGAAATGTTTGCCACGGCGATTGGACGAAAACCATGTCATCAACGTCAACATCCAACGAAACCTTGCACACAAATCCGTGTACCTCAACGGATATTTGTGCAGAAATACAATCAAATCTTGGTTGGAAGTCCTACAAAACTCAACTTTATATCGTTTATATGATATAAAAGTTGATTTGTCAAGATTACAGCCTACACCGCCTACTGACGATATTCAAGATGATATTAAAAATCGCATCGAAAATATATCTGCCAAAGATACCCCTGCGTCCGAGATTCTTGACGCCAGACAACAGACGGTGATGTGGTATGAGGATGACTCTCTCTACATTGCACCGGGTCATCGAGCCAAGCCTTTAAACATTATTTTTGGCCGACATGCTGAGGAGTTATCATTTCCATCCATATACTATGGAGAACCACGTAGTTCTAACATGGGAATTTCTGTGACGCCTTATATGATAGCAACTAGTGAGTTGAGACGACGCGATAGACGCGGAGCTACGCCGCAAAAAATTTTGTACGTAGCCATGAAGATTTTGCGTTTGCGCATGGTAGACGGCATATACAACACATTTCGCAACCTGTCCACTTCAGAAAATGTTACTCGGCGCATGCTGGAAGAT